>CM062820.1:1430797687-1430955187 GCA_031772625.1 Pinus tabuliformis | reverse complement strand
CAGTTGGATCTTTGCTGCACCTAAGTGGTGGAAAGATTTATGAGAAAATCTTCTCTGTTATTATTGAGGTTGGTGTTTCTTAGGGTTTCAAGTTTTTTGGTTTTCTTTGCAAGACTGTAATCAAGAAAACCTCTCAGCTTTGGAAAAGGTGAACGCATCTAAGTTTTGGCAAAGATTAAAGTGAAGAGTTGATGATAGTCGGAGATGCAAGCCCAGAAGTTTTTTAGATATTTTAGTTAATCGAAATCTAGCAAATTTGATTTGATGTTTGATGAGGATTTTACTAAGTTTATTGAAGACAGAAATTTTTTGACCACGCTTAAGGGGATGGCTACATTTGGCGAAATTTGGAGTGAGGTTTTCATCTCTACATTGTTTTAGAAATATGAGATTCGATAGGTTTCTAGCTCTGGAAATTCTCATCTTCTCAAAACTTAGAGCATTGTTCATTATGTGCCTTCCATGGTGGGATTTAATGGTGTTAAGGAGAGAGTCCATACAGGTTGGTAGAATTTTATGTTTGTGGAAAATCCTGTGACCAGTTTATGAAACCAATGTTTCATACTAGCTCAGTGAGTCCATCATCAGGGCCATGTGATTTGTATTTTGAGAAGAAAGAGCGTGAAATTGTGGAGCTATTAATAGTTATTCGAAAATATTTGATGTCCTTTTTAATATCGACCTAACGGATTCATAATTATTAATTCATATATATATATATATATATATATATATATATATATATATATATATATATATATATATAATTAATTAATTAATTTTATTTATTTATTTTATGACAGGTTTAATTAAAGATTGATTATATTTAAATGTATTCATTTCATTTATATTTATTTATTTTATTTTATATTTTTATTTATTTATTATTTATTTTATTTTATTTATTTTATTTTATTTTATTTTATTTTAGTTCTTTATTTATTTTGGTTTAATTAGTGAATTGATTATGCATATATTTAAATTTATTTATTTATTCATTCATTTATTTATCTACTTATTATTATTATTATTATTATTATTTTCGAAGATTCTATGTTATATATATAAGTTTTTTGCTTTGAAGTAATAGTTTGAAGATTCATTTATGTTGACTTATTAAATTTTATTTAAAGTTAGTTAGATTTATTTATTATTCTATTAATTTGTATTTACCGATTTTTTATTTTATTTAATAATGGTTTCCAGGTGCTACTTAATTTTAGTCCATCATCTCTATTCATGTTGTTGTAGTATTTCTCAATTTCAATTGCGTCTTTCACCCTTCTTTTTAAATAATGGTCTTCCTTGTGAACTAATTTTACTTTTTCCATACAGATATAGTGTGAGGAAAAACATGCGTGCTCTGCCAGGCCTAATTTTTCTCACCTGTTTCTTGTAATATCATTAATGTGTTCTTTTAATCTTATGCCAAAAGATCTCCTTGTTTCACCTATATATACTTTTCTGCATGAGCGGGGAATCGAGTATACTCCTTTGTGATTTTTTGGGTCTATTAAGTCCTTAGTAGACTCAAGCATGTTTTTTATGGTGTTAGGGGGCGTAAAGGCAACTAGGATGTTATGCTTGGTGAGAATTCTCGCAATTTTGTCTGTGGTTCCTTTTATATAGGGTAAGGAAATTCTAGGGTTTTCAAGAGTTTTCCTTTCTTGGTAATTGGTTATGGATTCTTTGATTATTTTTTGGATAATGTGTTTCTGATAACCATTGTTTATAAAGACCTTATGAAGATGGTTTAGTTCTTCCTCTAGATGTTCAGGGTCAGATATTCTGGAAGCTCTGTTAGCTAGGGTTTTGATGACACCAGCTTTTTGCTTTAGATGGTGGTGGGAATTTGAATGAAGATATTTGTGAGTGTGAGTTTGTTTCCTGAAGACCTGTTGGCTTAGTTTACCATTTTTCTTGGTAAGGAGGACATCTAGGAAAGGGAGTTGGTTGTCTTTTTCAATTTCAATAGTGAATTTTATGTGCTTAGAGAGGTTGTTTATGTGTGATAAAAATTGATTAAGTTTATCTAAACCATGGCTCCATTTAGCGAAAATGTCATCTATATATCTTTTCCATTCTTCAGGGGTAGAGGGGAAAGTCCTAAGGGCCATTTGCTCAAAGTGTTCCATGTATAAGTTGGCAATCAATGGTGATAATGGAGAGCCCATTGCAACACCATGAGTTTGCTCATAGATTTTTCCTTTGAAACTGAAGTATGAAGATTTAAGGCAAATGCCTATTAGATCCACAGTTTCAAGGTCTGTGATTTTCTTCAATACTTCTATGGCTTCACCTACTGGAACCATAGTGTAGAGAGACACTACGTCAAAGCTAACCAGTAGGTCATTGTCACTAATTTCTAGGTTTTTAATCAACTCTATGAAGGAAGCGGAATCTTTGATGTAAGAGGGAGTCTTACGGGATAAAGGTCTAAGTTTGTTTGCAAGGTATTTTGCTAACCAGTAAGTAGTTGATCCTATAGTGTTTACTATGGGTCTCAATGGAACTCCGGTTTTATGGATTTCAGGCACACCATATATTCCAGGGATGATGGCATTATTAGTTATTAACCTATTCTTAATAGTAGAATCAAGAGAGGATTTTTTAATTTTATTACACACTTGGAGAAGGATTTTGTTGCTAGGTTCCTTATTAAAAACTCTATAGCAGCCACTCTTGTTAAGTTCTTCTTCCATCTTATTATCATAATATGTCCTATCCATAATAATAGTGGCATTTCCTTTGTCATATTTTAAAATTATAATGTTTTTGTTATTCTTGATGTTTTTTAAAGCTTTGGATTCTTCTTTGGATATGTTTCTAGGAGGAGGTCTAGCATTTTTTAGAATTCTGGCTACATCCTATCGTATTTATTCTGCAACATTTTCATCAATGTTTTTGATAATGACTTCAATGTTGCTTATGATATCATTTATAGGAATTTTCGCTGGAGATAAAGCGAAATTTAGACATTTTTCTAGAAAAAAATTCAGGTTATCATCTAATGCTAGCTTTGAGAGGTTAATTACAGTTGAGCTTCTAATTACAGTTGAGCTTCTAATTGAGTTTCCAGTTTTGTTTACTGAAATCATCGAGCTCTTGATGTAGTCAGTGGCAGCTACGTGGGGAGCTTCATTAGTTTTCTGTGTTGGGCTATCTAAATGGGCACTGGATGGGGGTTAAATGATGTAGGTAGTAGCGAAGGTGGAGCTATTGTCGCTAGATTCAGGATTGCGTTATGCTGAAGAGTTCGTATCAACCTGTGTTGTCTCAATAAGATCCATGTAATCATTGTTTATTTGCTTATTTATGACATGGGTGTTGCAGCACATACCTAAGATATGGGGTGATATTATGCTGATGATCGTTGTCTTCTTTCTGCGCAGTACTATTGGAGAGAGCGTTGCCTGAGTGTGTTGTCTTGTCGAACTGTGTGAGGGGATGTAGAGCAGTATTATGAAGAACCATGTAATCATTGTTTTCATGCATATGTCTGACTTGCGTGTTGCAGCATGTACATGAGATGCCATTCAACAACGTGACTTGAGTGATATTACGCTGAGGATTCTCGTCTTCTTTCTGTGCAGGACTATTAGAGAGAGCACTGCCTGGGTGCGTTGTCTTGTCCAGCTGCGTGAGGGGATGTAGAGTAGTATCCTGCCGATCCATGTAATTCTTCGTATTTTTGACTTGCGTGTAACAACACTTACCAGATATGTATTGCGTGACACCGATTTGAGGATTGCCTTCTTTCTGCACATGTATAATAGGAAGAGTGTAGCCTGGGTACGATGTGGAGGGAAAAAGATGACGGGAGGGGCTGGGCGTGGCTAGGATTAACTCAGAGTTGGAATACCAGTTGGATCTTTGCTGCACCTGACTAGTGGAAAGATTTATGAGAAAATCTTTTGTGTTATTATTGAGGTTGGTGTTTCTTAGGGTTTTAATTTTTTTGGTTTTCTTTGCAGGAGTGTAATCAAGAAACCTCTTAGATTTAGCAAAGGTGAAGGTGTCTAAGTTCTACCAAAGATCTTAGAGAAGTGTTGATTATAGCCGAAGATGCAAGCCCAGAAGTTTTTCAGATATTTTAATTAATCGAAATCTGGCAAATTTGATTTCATGTTTCATGAGTGTTTTACTAAGTTTATTGAAGACAGTAAAGTTTCGACCACGCTTAAGGGGATGGTTGCATTTGGTGAAATGTGGAGTGAGTTTTTCATCTCTACATTGTTTTAGAAATATTAGATTCGATAGGTTCCAGCTCCGGAAATTCTCATCTTCTCAAAACATAGAGCATCGTTGATTATGTCCCTTCCATGGTGGGACTTAATGGTGTTAAAGAGAGAGTCTATACAGATTGGTAGAATTTTATGTTTGTGGAAAAAACAGTGAACAGTTTATGAAACTAGCGTTTCGAACTAGCTCAGTGAGTCCATCATCACGACAATGTGATTTGTATTTTGAGAAGAGAGAACATGAAATTGTGGAGCTATTAATAGTTACTTGAAAATATTTGATGTCTTTTTTAATGCCGGCCTAACTGATTCATAATTATTAATTTATATATATATATATATATATATATATATATATATATATATATATATATATATATATATATATATATATATATATATTTTACTTCTCGTTCAGGGATACCATGGTCAGTGGTCCGCTACGTCCAGGATCGAAAGTCTCTAGAGTGGACCCCACCTGAAGGGGGTCACACCCCTCGGCCATCACAGACCTAACCCCAACGGCTTTCGGGTTTCGACCCTGTGACCTCCCATTGGCGAGGCCCCGGCTTGACCGATTGAGCTAACCCTTGGGGCTTAATTATTAATTTATATCTCTCTCTCTCTCTCTCTCTCTCTCTCTCTCTCTCTCTCTCTCTCTCTCTCTCTCTCTCTCTATATATATATATATATATATATATATATTTAATTAATTAATTAATTAATTAGTTTTATATTTTTATTTTTTTTTTATTTTTTTAATGACACGTTTAATTAAAGATTGATTATATTTAAATGTATTAATTTGATTTATATTTATTTATTTTATTTTATATTTATTTATTTATTTATTATTATTATTATTATTAAAATTTTTATTTTTATTTTTAAGATTCTATGTTATATATATAACTTTTTTGCTTTGAAGTAATAGTTTGAAGATTCATTTACATTGACTTATTAAATTATATTTAAAGCAAGTTAGACTTAATTATATATTTGTTATTCTATTAATTTGTATTCACTGCTTTTTTATCTTATTTGATAAGGGTTTCCAAGTGCTACTTAATTTTAGTCCGTCACCTCTATTGATGTTGTTGTAGGATTTCTCAATTTCAATTGCCTCTTTCACCCTTCTTTTTAAATAATTGTCTTCCTTGTGAATTGGTCTTGCCTTTTCCATACAAATATAATGTGAGGAAGAACATGCGTGCTCTGCGAGACTTGATTTTCTGACCTATTTCTTGTAATATCATTAATGTGTTCTTTTATCTTATGCCAAAGGATCTTCTTGCTTCACCTATATATACTTTTCCGCATGAGCAGGGAATCGTGTATACTCATTTGTGATTTCTTGGCTCTATTAAGTCCTTAGCAGAGTCAAGCGTGTTTCTTATAGTCTTAGGGGGCATAAAGGCAACAAGAATGTTATGCTTGGCGAGAATTCTGGCAATTTTGTCTGTGGTTCTTTTTATATAGGGTAAGGAGATTCTAGGGTTTTCAAGAGTTTCCCTTTTTTGGTTATTGGTTATGGATTCTTTGATTATTTTTTTGATAATGTGTTTCTGATAGCCATTGTTTATAAAGACCTTGTGGAGATGGTTAAGTTCTTCCTCTAGGTGTTCAGGGTCAGAGATTCTGGAAGCTCTGGTAGCTAGGGTTTTGATGACACCAACTTTTTGCTTCGGATGGTGGTGGGAATTGGAGTGAAGATATTTGTCAGTGTGAGTTTGTTTCTTGAAGACCTGGTGGCTTAGTTTGACATTTTTCTTGGTAAGGAGGACATCTAGGAAAGGGAGTTGGTTGTCTTTTCTAATTTTAATAGTGAATTTTATGTGTTTAGAGAGGTTGTTTATGTGTGATAAAAATTCATTAAGTTTATCTAAAACATGGCTCCATTTATTGAAAATGTCATCTACATATCGTTTCCATTCTTCGGGGGTAAAGGGGAAAGACCTAAGGGCCATTTGCTCAAAGTCTTCCATGTATAAGTTGGCAATCAATGGCGATAATGAAGAGCCCATTGCAACACCATGAGTTTTCTCATAGATTTTTCCTTTGAAACTGGTGAAGATTTAAGGCAAATTCCTATTAGTTCCACAGTTTCAAGGTCTGTGAATTTCTTCAATACTTTTATGGCTTCATCTACTGGAATCATAGTGTAGAGAGATACTACGTCAAAGCTAACCAGTAGGTCATTGTCACTAATTTCTAGGTTTTTAATCCATTCTATGAAGGAATCGGAATCTTTGATGTAAGAGGGAGTGTTATCGGATAAAGGTCTAAGTTTGTTTGCAAGGTGTTTTGCTAACCAGTAAGTGGGTGATCCTATAGTGTTTACTATGGGCCTCAATGGGACTCCGGTTTTATGGATTTTAGGCACACCATGTATTCTAGGGATGATGGCATTATTAGGTATTAACCTATTCTTAATAGTAGAATCAAGAGAGGAGTTTTTAATTTTATTATTCACTGGGGGAAGGTTTTTGTTGGTAGGGTCCTTGTTAAGAACTCTATAGCAACCACTCTTTTTAAGGTATTCTTCCATATTATTATCTTAATTTTCCTATCCATAATAACAATGGAATTTCCTTTGTCAGCTTTTAAAATTATAATGTTTTTGTTATTCTTGGTGTTTTTTCAAGCTTTGGATTCTTCTTTGGATATGTTGCTAGGAGGAGGTCTAGCATTTCTGAGAATTCTAGCTACATCGTGTCTTATTCCTTCTGCAACATTTTGATCAATGTTTTTGATAATGACTTCAATGTTGCTTATGATGTTATTTATAAGAATTTTCACTGGAGATAAAGCGAAATTTAGACCTTTTTATAGAAACAATTTTAGGTTATCATCTAATGCTAGCTTTGAGAGTTTAATTATAGTTGAGCTTCTAATTGAGTTTCTAGCTTTGTTTATTGAAATCGTCGAGTTCTTGATGTAGTCAGTGGTAGTTGCATGGGGAGATTCATTAGTTTTATGTCTTGGGCTATCTAAATCGGCACTGGATGGGGGGTAATTGATGTAGGTAGCAGCGAAGGTGGAGTTGTTGTTGCTAGATTCTGGACTGTGTGATGCTAAAGAGTTGGTATCAACCTGCGCTATCTCAACAAGATCCATGTAATCATTGTTATCTGCTTATTTATGACATGGGTGTTGTAGCACATTCCCAAGATATGGGCGATATTATGCTGAGGATCTTTGTCTTCTTTCTGCGTAGTACTATTGGAGAGAGCACTGCCTGAGTGCGCTGTCTTGTCCAACTGTGTGAGTGGATGTAGAGAAATATTATGCAGAACCATGTAATCATTATTTTCATGCATATGTCTGACTTGCGTGTTGCAGCACGTACACGAGATATCATTCAACAACGTGACTTGAGTGATATTATGTTGAGGATCCTTGTCTTCTTTCTGTGATGGACTGTTGGAGAGAGCACTTCCTGGGTGCGTTGTCTTGTCGAGCTGCATGAGGGGATGTAGAGCAGTATCCTGTTGATCCATGTAATTCTGCGTATTTTGACTTGCGTGTTACAGCACTTACCAGATATGTATTGCGTGACACTGATTTGAGGATTGCCTTCTTTTTGCGCATGTATAAGAGGAAGAGCGCAGCCTGGGTACAATGTGGAGGGAGAAAGATGATGGGAGGGGCAGGGCATGGCCAGGATTAACTCAGAGTTGGAATGCCAGTTGGATCTTTGCTGCACCTGAGTGGTGGAAAGATTTATGAGAAAATCTTCTACATTATTATTGAGGTTGGTGTTTCTTAGGGTTTTAAGTTTTTTGGTTTTCTTTGCAGGAGTGTAATCAAGAAACCCGTCAGCTTTAGCAAAGGTGAAGGCGTCTAAGTTCTGCCAAATATCAAAGGGAAGAGTTGATGATAGCGAGAGATGCAAGCCTAGAAGTTTTTCAGATATTTTAATTAATCGAAATCTGGCAAATTTGATTTCATGTTTGATGAGGGTTTTACTAAGTTTATTGAAGACATAAATGTTTCGACCACGCTTAAAGGGATGGCTGCACTTGGCGAAATTTGGAGTGAGGTTCTTATCTCTACATTGTTTTAGAAATATGAGATCTGATAGGTTTCTAGCTCTGAAGATTCTCATCTTCTCAAAACTTAGAGAATTGTTCATTATGTCCCTTCCATGGTGGCACCTAATGGTGTTAAAGAGAGAGTCCATACAGGTTGGTAGAATTTTATGTTTGTGGAAAAACCTGTGAACAGTTTATGAAACCAAAGTTTCGAACTAGCTCATTGAGTCCATCATGAGGGCAATGTGATTTGTATTTTGAGATGATAGAGAGTGAAATTGTGGAGCTATTAATAGTTATTTGAAAATATTTGATGTCTTTTTTAATGTCAGCCTAACTGATTCATAACTATTAATTCTTTATATATATATATATATATATATATATATATATATATATATATATATATATAATTAATTAATTAATTAATTAATTAATTTTATTTATTTATTTATTGTTTTGTTTTATTTTTTATTATATTTTATTTCTTTATTTATTTTGGTTTAATTAGTGAATTGATTATGTATATATTTAAATTTAGTTATTTATTTATTCGTTTATTTATTATTATTATTATTAAAATTATTATTATTTGTTTTTAAGATTCTATGTTAAATATATAAGTTTTTTGCTTTGAAGTATTAGTTTGAAGATTCATTTACGTTGACGTATTAAATTATATTTAAAGAGAGTTAGATATATTTATTATTCTATTAATTTGTATTTACTGCTCTTTTATTTTATTTAACAAGGGTTTCCAGGTGCTACTTAATTTTAGTCTGTCACCTCTTACTATGTTAGAGGATTTCCCAATTTCAATTGTCTCTTTCAACCTTCTCTTTAAATAATGGTCTTCCTTGTGAATTAATTTTGCTTGTTCCATATAGATATTGTGTGAGGAAGAACATGCGTGCTCTGCAAGAGCTGACTTTTCTGTCCTGTTTCTTGCAATATCATTAATCTGTTCTTTTAATCTTATGCCAAAGGATCTCCCTGTTTCACGTATATATACTTTTCCGCATGAGCAGGGAATCGAGTATACTCCTTTGTGATTTTTTGGGTCTATTAAGTCCTTAGCAGAATCAAGCATGTTTTTTATGGTGTTAGGGGGCATAAAGGCAACCAGGATGTTATGCTTGGTGAGAATTCTGGCAATTTTGTCTGTGGTTCCTTTTATATAGGGTAAGGAGATTCTAGGGTTTTCAAGGGTTTTCCTTTTTTGGTTATTGGTTATGGATTCTTTGATTATTTTTTGGATAATGTGTTTTTGATAGCCATTGTTTATAAAGACCTTGTGGAGATGGTTAAGTTCTTCCTCTAACCTTGTGGAGATTCTGGAAGCTCTAGTAGCTAAGGTTTTGGTGACACGAACATTTTGCTTCGGATGGTGGTGGGAATTTGAGTGAAGATATTTGTTAGTGTGAGTTTATTTCTTGAAGACCTGGTGGCTTAGTTTGCCATTTTTCTTGGTAAGGAGGACATCTAGGAAAGGGAGTTGGTTGTCTTTTTTAATTTCAATAGTGAATTTTATGTGTTTAGAGAGGTTGTTTATGAGTGATAAAAATTCATAAAGTTTATCTAAACCATGGCTCCATTTATCGAAAATGTCATTTACATATCTTTTCCATTCTTTAGGCGTAAAGGGGAAAGACCTAAGCGCCATTTTCTCAAAGAGTTCCATGTATAAGTTGGCAATCAATGGTGATAATGGAGAGCCCATTGCAACACCATGAGTTTGCTCATAGATTTTTCCTTTGAAGCTGAAGTATGAAGATTTAAGGAAAATTCCTGCTAGTTCCACAGTCTCAAGGTCTGTGATTTTATTCAATACTTTTATGGCTTCATCTACTGGAATCATAGTGTAGAGAGACACTACGTCAAAGCTAACCAGTAGGTCATTGTCACTAATTTCTAGGTTTTTAATCCATTCTATGAAGGAAGCAGAATCTTTGATGTAAGAGGGTGTGTTACCGGATAAAGGTCTAAGTTTTTTTGCAAGGTATTTTGCTAACCAGTAAGTGCATGATCCTATATTGTTTACTATGGGTCTCAATGGAACTCTGGTTTTATGGATTTTAGGCACATCATATATTCTAGGGATGATGGCATTATTAGGTATTAACCTATTCTTAATAGTAGAATCAAGAGAGGAGTTTTTGATTTTATTACTCACTTGGCGAAGGATTTTGCTGCTATGGTCCTTGTTAAGAACTCTATAGCAGCCACTCTTGTGAAGGTGTTTTTGCATCTTATTATCATAATCTGTCCTATCCATAATAATAGTGGCATTTCCTTTGTCATCTTTTAGAATTATAATGTTTTTGTTATTCTTGATATTTTTTAAAGCTTTGGATTCTTCTTTTGTTATGTTGCTAGGAGGAGGTCTAGCATTTTTGAGAATTCTTGCTACATCCTGTCTTATTTCTTTTGCAACATTTTGATTAATGTTTTTGATAATGAATTCAATGTTGCTTATGGTATCATTTGTATGAATTTTGCCCGGAGATAAAGCGAAATTTAGACTTTTTCTAGAAGCAATTTCAGTTTATCATCTAATGTTAGCTTTGAGAGGTTAATTACAGTTATCATCTAATGTTATTAATATTATTGAAAGTTATTAATATTAGTAAATAATATTAAAATTAAAATTAATTTTACAAATATTAGTAACATTATAAGTTATTTGAATATTCTAAGCATATAAATTAATATTAATATCAATATTAATATTAAAATTCAAATTAACATTAATAATAATATTAAAATGTTATTAATGTTAATAAAAAATATTAAAATTTATTAGTTAATATTAATAATATTAATAAATTAAAATAATAAAAGTAATAAACCATATTAGTAAATTAATTTATTGTTATGATTTTTAATACTAAATGTTGTTAATATTATTTATAGTAATAATGAATGTGCTTGATAGTATTAATATTTTTAATTAAATGTTGTTAAATTTAATATTGAAATTTAAATGTTATTAATAATATTAATGTTATTAAAATAACATTTTTAAAATGTTATATTAACATTATTTTTCTACAAGAAACCCATCGCATTAATATTACAAATTTATGGAATTATCTAATAATATAATTAATATGATTAATATTATGATTAATGTTATTAAACATTTTAATGTTTCAATTAATCTTATGAATGTTAATGTTTTGATTAATTAATGATTTATTTAATTAAATAAATAATTAATATTATATTATCTAAAGATTATTTTGAGTGAATAATGTTGATTATCGTAGTAAATATAAGGTTGAATAATCGTGAATGTGGTCATATTTGGCTATGTTTGACTAATGTAATTAACTATAATAATGATATCCTAAGTCATTTTTCTTTTAATTATGTATTAATGCTTTAATTAATATATCAATGTTAATAAATTAATAGTATTATTAAATAAGATTAAAATATATATAACTAAAAATTTTAATTAATGTTATTAAATATTTTAATTATTGTTTTAAGTAATTTATTAATGTTTTAAATCATTTTTAATGTTCTAATTAATTCAAATATTAATTAAAATATCAATGTTAGTTGTTAACATTGGAATTTAATTAATTATTAATATTGATATTTGATGAATTAATTAACACTCATAAATTAATTATTAATAAATTAATAGACTTATTAACATTGATATTTTAAATATTTTTTTAATGTTTGAATTAATTAATTAATTAATATTTTTATTAATCAGTATTAATATATTTATTCAAACATTTTTCACTGAATGTTTTAATTAATAAAAGAATTTAATACTATAACAATATAGTATAATTTAATAAAATATAAAAAATAATTTAATATATTTAAAATTATAATTTAATAATTTAATATAATAATCAGTCTATTAAAATACTTTAATAACCTTTAATTCGGTATACTAAAACACCACATAATATATTATAATTTAACACTCATATTTAATACTTATTTATATTATTTAAAATATAATGAAACCCTACTTATTATTGATTAATCATTATAAATTTGTTTGTTAAGAGGATACTTTAGGGAGTCAAAATTGATTGGATGTAACAACAAGTGTGGTTTTTTAGCAATAACAATCCAACTCATGACATTATGGATAATTTAATAAATCCATATTCAGTCCATTATAGCTATCTCTCAACTAGGCATACCTTCAAATGACATGCATAAGAAACCACATAGGTAATGGAGTGGATAAAAACATCAAAACTCTTGACAACTGGTTGAACATGCATATGTTTGTCCAAGCAACCACTAAGGTAATGGAGTTGATAAAAACGATAAAACACTTCACAACTGGTTGAACAAACATACATTTTATAAGGTTTTTTTTTTTAATTCATTTTTCACTAATTTGGTATTGAAAATTTTAAATCATGTTTTGTAAAAAATAATTAATATAATTATGGTTTAAACATCTGATTTATATATGCAAGAAAGTTATCACTTTTAATTCCATTCGTTAATGGAATAGCAACAACTAGAATATAGTAACATCTTTCAATTTAGACTATAAGATCTAAAAAATTAATAAAGAGAATGATTAAAATAACTAATTCCAATAAGCTAGACTTCTATCCGCGTAATTAACTGATGAAATCCATTCAATATTGCCCATTCAATATTGCCCAAAAAAATGCCTTAAATCCTTCCCAACAAACACAACTCAAAGAGCAAGAAATGTCATTACCACAATACTTGTGTGAGCAACATGTTTACAAGCTACTCTCGTCACCTTCACTCCCATGCCCAAGTTTTGCCAACTTCACCCTCTAAAGCACGCGCTCGTATATATTTTTGCTATATATTTTCTCTTGCATCTCCGGACCTCCGGAAAGATCGTAGTGTTTTTGCAACGCAAGGCATAATGTTTTTGCAACATAAAGCATGTTCGACACACCTCATTAATCATCTTGTAAAGTAGAGTGGGGTAGTTGGGCCCCTCCGGCCTTTGCATAACCGGTATAGACAGCCAGCCCTGGCATAACCCGTATACACCTTTATCGGGAAAATATTTATATATAGTTTATATTATTAATTATTAAAAAATTTAATATGAAATTTATTTATAGATATTCATTTCACTTAATTATGGATATTTTTATATAGGCTTATCTACTATACCACTGATTAATAACATGACCTATTAGTATCACATGCCATAAAAATAGTAACTTAATGTTAATATAATTCTTACATTTAATTAATAGATATCCATAAAAAAAATACAACTACTTTAAAAAAAAATCTCAATCTTGAATATATCATTAATGATAAAAATATTCTATTTAATAAACCTAAGAATTCAACATGTAAACAATAATTATTAATAATACCTAATAATTATTAATAATACCTAATAATTAATAATAATTGAATTAAAATTTTTAACCCTTTTTTCCACATCTACAAACAAACCCTTACCCTAACCAATTATTATTATGATAAAAAATCTTTAATTATTGACCTGGCCCACTACAGTGAAATTCCCCTGCTTAACGAGAAATATATCGTTCGGGAACGCACGATGAGTTGAAAGACATACAAAAAACGGATGGAGTCGTGAATTGCAAGAATATTGCGTTCCCATTTCATGAGGAGGGTGCACGAACATTCCTATGCTAGTACGCACAAGAATTATCTCCACGAACATGCAATTTTATTACATTGATTAGATTTTTTTGTACCACAAAGAAGGGCCGGTAATACAGTACGGTTACGGATAAGGAACGTCGCTTTAAACGTACATAGCGTGCTTTCTGTTTTGAGAATTGGTTAGGTAACCTTACAATTCAGCCTGTTAACATTCAACCATGCACTAGAAGGCAATCTAATATCAATGAAAGGACAAAATATAAAATCACCCATAACCGGCAACTCTGTGCTGCCCTGTCTATTCGCAGTATGTTCATTCACCTTTCGAGCAAGCCCAGTCCGCTATTAGATCTGATGTGCCCAGTCCGCTATTAGGTCTGATATTTTAATAATGCCCACTCCGCTATTAGGTGTGTTATTTTAGTTCGACAATTAGCCGAGTATACCGACTATTCTAAGACATAGGCTAAGATATGTATAAATGATCAGTCTTGGTTCTAATAAGTAACACTCTACGAAAATTAGAGAGCACTGGCGTTAAGGTGGCCCTATATGAAAAAGGTTACTCTATCCCAACGGCTTCAAAACCATCATTGCAACTGACCCTTTTTTATCAACCGAAGAAATTGCCCCGGGAGCAGCTCTCGGGGCTTATATAGCCCGCCCCGGTAGTAGCTCTCAGACTTATATAGTTTAGACCCACAAATTTGTGCAAATCAAATCTCCACACATAACAGTTGGACAACAGCAGAGACTTCACTGCTACTAATCTAAGCCAGGTTATGCCTTGCAGTCCACTATTGGTACCATTAGTTTGCGCTGTAAGCTGTTAGAGACGGCTATGCCCAGACCGCAAAGCTCTGGTCCAAATAGGATGATTCTAACAAGTTTCAGACCCAATTTGAAATAATATGAAAGGAAGGGACAGTGGAAATTAGTTATATACAATATTAAAGACCGCTTGATATATCTACATCCTTAAGTTAATTGCATTTCAGATTCTTTGCATTCAACGGACATGCATGCCAAAATCTGCAAGATTTCTTGTATTTAACTGACAGGCATGCGGAAATCTGCAACCCATACTAACTCAGACTTGTTAAATCTACAAATTAATTAAGTTGCAGATTCCTTGCATTACTCATGCTTGCTAAATCGACGAGTTAATTGCGTTGCAGATTCCATTCCACTTAGGCATCCCGAGATATCAATCATCGAATTTTCGCGGAGTAGATGGTTATTGAATAACGAAGAGTATCCACGAGAATAATAATAACCGTAATAACATAATTTAATGTGACAAGCCAGAGATTGAATTGGAATATAAAAAATGATCTATAATTTATAAAAATATACATACTTTATGAATAACAACATCTTAATCTTAAACTCATTTTAAACTATACATATGAATGTATACACAGAATGAAAATTCAATTTGAAGTTTTTAAAATCTAATTTTTTTTTCATGAGATTATATATATATTGAATTTGAAGTTTTTAAAATCTATATTTTTTGTCATGAGATTATATATATATTAAGTTGTTTGTATTTTTTTAGATTTGAGTAATAGTTTAAGAAATAATGATACCGAGATATCTAAATCGTTAAAATCACAATAAAAATATATCATCCATCTAAATCACAACTAAAACTAACCCATTTTTTCTATTATAATTTGATGGGCACTTTCTTTCATAGTTGATGTACACTTATTCACATCGTAGCTCTAACAGTTCCTGTGAATTTCCTTGCACAGCCAAAGAGCATAATGATTTGTCCAGTTTCGTATTTGTCAGCCCACGACATCCTAGCCTTTTAGAAACTCCTGCTTCGTCGCTTTAGTAATAACTTAGACAACAATCACTGGAATCCTTGCATTCTAAAATCTCCAGGTTCTTTGCTTTGATAATAACTTAGACAAAAATGACTGGAATGTCTCAACCTGCAGACTTTACCAGCATCGTTGGTGTGGCCAATAACGTTGGCATATCGTCACCGGCCATGATTACAGCATAGTTACCAAGTTCGGCCGTATTGGCCAAAAAAGTTCGAAAATTCGATGATACGATTCGATTCGCCACTTAATACGTTAAATTCGATACGGTACGGTATTTGTGGTTAACGAAATCAATAAAATTAATTTCCCCACTGCAGGTTGCGATTCTGAACAGCTGAGCAGCGGGAGTACAATGCTCCGCTATTTCCTCGGGTTAATAAGCAAGTAGACGCATTGGTTTTCAGTACCGCTTGCGATTTTGAACAGTTTAGCAGAGCATACTCTCTGTTCCTCCGGAGCAATTTAAGCAGCCATCGTAAAAATATATAGAAACATCCAACCAATCATCGTAATACATATAGAAACATTCAACCAACCATCTTAATATATATAGAAACATCTGTCCCATGGGCCATTTATACATATATAGAAACATCTATTTTACTCGAGCATTTACAAATTTTACTAATAATTTATATATTAAAAAATGTTATGGAAATTTTATATCTAAAATTTTCAATTATAAAATAGTAAATTCTTTATTAAAAAAGTGGCTTTTTATTAAAAAATTATAAAAATAAATAAATTTTGTAAAAATTTTAAAATATAGTTTTAAATAACAGTCATTATCTAAATTGGTTAAATTGGTTTTAGTAATAGTTGAAATTCAATTAAAATATTTTTTTTTGTGATTCAACATAAAAATTAATTTACCCTATTATTATTGAATAAATTTGGATTATAATGGGAATTAGTACTCGATTTTAGTTTGTGGAGATTATTTAAATATTCAATATTTCATTTTGAATATCAATTTTGAGTTTTTATTATTTATATTAATATATTTTATTTAAGTGTTTTCTAATTCGGAATACAAATAATAGATTATTAAATAGATAAAAATATAAATACATAGAAAAGATTGATATTGGAAATAAGGAAATAATGGTATTATCATAGGAAAGATTCATTTTTATTTTATAAGTTTTCAAAAAAATAATAAGATGTATATTTTCGAATTTTTTCCGTATTGAATTTTATACAGTCGAATTTTTTCCGTATCGAATCAAATTGGTATTCGTATTCCAATTCGAATTTGGTAACTATGGATTACAGTCACATATCCGTCTATTTTATCGCCAGAGCATGTCATAACGACGCAATCATTCTTCTGTCTATTCCCATGCCACTCCGCAACCCTTCGAACACTCTGGTTTCTAATTGCCTGGATGAGACGAGACTTCTTCGGGTTGGAGAAAGTTAGAATAACAAGAGCAATTCCTACAAACAGTATTATGGCAAGGATTTCTCTGTTGTTTTCCATCAGTGCAACGGTAGCCTTCTCACAAGTCACTACAGAGTCCAATCCCAAACTTCTCAGAGCATATATTGATGAAGTTACCGTCTACTGTATATATAGAAACAGGGCATGCTTTTAACTTTGAGAAAGATTGCTTAATCAGAAGCACAAACCAGGAGATGGCGTCACGAAAAAATCGCTGTTTAATTTTTGGGATTCTTTGCGGGATGATCAAACACAGCATCTATAAGAAAAATGTTGACACAACTTAAACACGAAGTATAGAATCATATACCAGAATTCTTCGCTTGAAAAAATAAATGTAAAGTTGAAACTATTCACGAAAATAAAGAATCCTTTCCGAAAAATCTTCGCCTTGTAAAGTACCAGCATCCAGCACAGAACAAAGTATAGAACGTATGGTTAGATTTTTTGGTGATTTCTTTCTTCTTAAAATACGAAAACCTTGGATGCCAATATTGTTGGGCACAAATAACGCTTTTCTCCTCCATATCTCATGGCCTTGTCAGCCACATAATTGACCGTACTGTTGCATTATGTATATTTCACTTTATCCTAGGATAGTTATTTTTTTCTTGGCTTATTCTTGTCCACATTGTTGATTCATAATTATTCATTCTTTATAATGTTACATAGCATTACAAAATCAGTAGTTTTTCATATATTTAGAAAAGCGTACCTACCATTATAATATGTTTTAGTCCATAGGTTTGATATGGTTTTTTGTCTGTGGCTTTAATGTATAGTGCAAGAGGTAAAATAAATCAATTATTTATATATTTTATTTGGAAAAATTGAACTATTATAATCAAGAAACAAATAATATATTTAACAAGCGGAATATATAATTATTTAAAAAAATAAATTTAATAATGGAAAATCGAAAATTTTCACTCTCCAAGCAAGATTACATTCCCATAAAAGTCTATTGAAAACATAAATCAATGAAGAGGGGCAGTCAGAGAAGCACAACTCACTAAAATATTCACAGTAAAAAGTCAACCGGTCTTGCTCTACATGATTATAAAATTCTTTCAAAAATATTTTCAAAATGGTCTTTTATGAATAGGAAAGTAAATATCGACGATGAACTTTTATGATTGGGTTAATGGTTTTATGAATATTTTCGCATCCGTGAAAGAAACATTGTAACTAGGACTTTGCCATATTATTTTATTTTAAGAAATTATTTATGTTTGTGTTATTAATTTATTTGAAGAAATTCATTAGGTTTGTGTTATTAACTTATTTTAAGAAATTGTGTATATTTGGTTATTATTGTTAAAGTTTTGTCAAATGATAAAATTAGCACACGAGATTCATATATTTAAGGAAGCGCAGGTGTAGTTAATTAAAAGACCATGAATTGACATATTAATTAGTAATTATATATTTTACAATCTCTTTATTATTAACTATATTGGATAAGCAATTGCTTAACAATACGTTTACTTTGAGAATGAGAATGCGGAGATTAACTAGATACAATACATCGGTAATACTTTTTATTATTATATCTATTAATTTATCAATTTATTTGCACGTATATTACTAGTATATATTTATGAATGCATATTATTACTATATATTTATGAATGCTCACATAAAGTCTATTGTCAAAAAAGTGGAAATGGACCCCATACGTTCACTAGTACATATTTTTAGGAATGTGCACATAATTTTTAGGAACATTTACCAATATTCATGAATATATACAAACTTTCAATACAAACTTTCAAGAGCATGTGAGAGCTTTTACGAATAAAGTTTGTTCTCTAGTGTGTACCCTGTACCATGGGGTATGTATTTCATTATAGGATTTGTGCATTATGTCTAGGTACTAGAGTCCTTAACATGGTGAGTTAAGAAATCTAGGGCGTTAGGCCATATAGATTGTTTCTAACTATTGAGGACCCTGGATCAACACCTTGAACCACCATAGTTGACATCTCAAAAACATCTTATTTTACAAGTACTGATAGATGCATCACTAGCATACTTTTAGCACTATGTAAGATTCTTAAGGCCCTTGATGTCATCACATGAGGAAACATGGAAATCATACCGTAGAGTAATCATTATCAGATCCATTGTTATGAATAACACTTAAAGTACCACACAAGTCCTCTTAATGTTACCACTTCATTTAACAAGGGATATGAGTGCTATTTTGAAATCTTATAGGTACATATTCTTTAGGACCTTTGACATCCACAAATGATGTAGTAAATGAAATTTACCATAAAGAAAGTTTCTAATAATCAATGTTCAAGAGTGATCCATGAGGATCCATGACGATTGATCCATGAGGATCTTCGGAAAAGTACTAGTGGCATGGTAAAATGCTGGAAACTCAAAGTGGCAGATTCTGGGTGATCTTAGCATTAGATCGAAGTGCTCGTCATCCTGATTCCAACGGTGTGAACGACACTAAATTATGAGTCGAAATAATAAGGCTAGAGCAAGTCAAAGTTTGAGTTTGACTTGTCCAGGTGGCAAGGAAAAGATGACATGGCATAGTCTTAGCGAATGAGAGAGCGCCATGTGGTAGTCACCACTAGGCCTGCTTATCACATATCGTCGAAAAGATGAGCACTTAAGGAAAAATAGGCCCTTGGAATTCTCATGTACGATTGCGATATCACATATTGCAGGTCAGACAGAAAGACATATCGGCCCCGAGAGGACTTAGCTTAATTGCATATTGCAATCACATGAAAAGGATGGTGCTTGCAATATGGTTTAGGTGAGAAAGATCAATTTTGATTTCACTATGGACGCCAATTGCGATTTCGTGGTGGATGCCGATTTCAATTTCACGATGGATGCTGATTGTGATTTTGCAGTGGATACTGATTGTGATTTTGCGGTGGATATTGATTGCGATTTCACGGTGGATTTTGATTGCAATTTCATGGTGGATGCTGATTGCAATTTTGCGGTGCACACCAATTGCGATTTCACGATGGACACCAATTTCGATTTCGGGATGGACGTCGATTGCAATTGGGGGACCAGACCCAAAATACTATAGAGTATGATTAATGAACCCAACGAGTCTGCAGATGTTACAAAGTGCTAACCGGTGCGCCGAGGGTTCACGCTGATTCCGATAGTGTGATGGGAGGTCGGATGAGAAAACAATATGGTATATAGTGAATATTCCTGTGGGATTCATGGTTATTGCAGGTTGCCTATGTCTAGACATTGGACCGTCCGTCGATAAGTTGGAGCACCGATAACCCCGCCACCAATAGTCATACATAGTTGTATGGGTTTCTTTAGTGGGCAGTGGATTTACCATTGCACAAGGGGTTGTTCTTGAGAGTCCTTCAGACCCGCTCCTACGTACTAACCCTGGGTATTACGTTGGAACAATATTTCGATGGATTTTAATTTCTATGTTTGAAGAAGGTTGTTCCCCATGCACCATTGAAAGACTATGCTTGAAACCAATGGCCTAAAATTTTCAGTTCAGCCTAAACTTTGTCATTTGTTATAAAATTTCCCAGTTATGAAGGATTTGGCCACACTATCATATATATATAAATGACTATTTGGGTGTGAAGAAAGGGGAAGAGCAGAGAGTGATGCAGTTTTGCAGAGGAAAGAAATGACACTTGCTCCGGGCAGGCAGTCGGGACCTTATCTCAAAGCTCAGAAGGTTCCAAGAAGGTCGCAGAAGGCTCAATTATCTGAATGGGGTGTTCAGATAGGCGTTTTTACACTTTTTTTTGTGTGGAAGTTAGTGATGTTGTCTGTTTCTAGACTTAGGCTATCCATTTTCCAACTATCTTCCAAATTGGAGTTATAAGGATGGTTATGTAGAAATTTGCTTGTACCTCTCTCTTTTCATGCCACTTAATAAAACAAGGCCTCCCCACTATTGAGCAGGGCCTTGAGATGTAGTCCAAATTAGAGGAACTCCGTAATCAAATCTCTATGTCATGATATTTTTTGATGGTGTGTCTTTGTCTTCATTTTTCATGTTTATGTTTTTATGGTTTTTAAGCGTTGTAACTCATGTCAATTCCTATACATCTATAAGCGAAAAAAAAATCTTAGATCAAGATGGTATCAGAGTATCGCTTAAGTGAGGCAAACTACATGGGTATGCTAACTATATATATGCTTAAGAGGATAAGCATATTAAAATATGTTGACATGGCAAGTATTAAGGCTCATGGGGGACATATACGATACAATTACTGTTAGAGTTATGTGTGAATGATTAAGTGTACAGCCATGGAGCATGACAAGAGAATGCGTGTGACTTTGCTACGTATGTTCAACATGGTGGATATTATGTATGTAGCATTTGAGAGGTGCATAGAGGAGGAGACTCAAGGATTGAAGAGAAATATATTATCTACCTGTTCTGGTTCTTTTCAGTCATCACCTTCCTCGAATGGGGAAATTATCCAGAGGATTTAATAGGAGAACGTTGAATTAAGAAAGCTCCTTCGAAAAGTGAATGGGGAGAGGTAGTGATCGTAGCTTTAGATGTGAACCATAGATGAGACCCTAAAACAATTGAAGCACAGTGTCTAGAGTCTTCAAGCATAGCTTGTTGAATTAAAAGCATCCTACAACAAGAGAAAGTGGAGGAACGATGGTTTCTACAACGGTTGCAAGCAAAGGAGGAAGCCTTGGAAAAGCTGCAATGTTCTCCATGTGAGGTAAATTCTTCCACACTGAAAATGATTCCTCATGGTGAATTTGTTGCTTTTGAAAATGATACCACAAGAATTGGCTCCAAACTATTGAAGAGAATGGGGTATGAAGGAAAATGCTTGGGCATTAATGGCAAAGGCATTGTCAATCCCATCCAGGTGGAAGAATTACCCTATTGAACCAGACTTGGGTATGTCATGAGGGAAGTTGAGAAATGCGCTATTACAACCAGCGGAAAATAAGTGAAAAATGATGAGAAGTTGTAATCATTTATTTCCAACACAACAATGGAGGTAAAAGATGTTGATTTCCCTTTAGTTTCATCTTCACATAGCATAATTTATGTTGGAAATGTGGAGATACCAATCACAGGGACAAACATCAGACTCCTTACTAGGATGAGGTACAAGAAAGAAGAAGGACTTGGTGTTAATAACCAAGGCATAACTCAGCCATTTCAGGTTGAGAAAAGACCTCAATATGGAAGGTTGGGGTGCAACGAAGGAGAATGTTCAAAGATATCAGAAGCTTCCAAGACATTTTTGAAACGATCAAGGAAAGACGATGATAGAAATACATCACCATCATCCTACATAAGTATGCATAGAAGAGACAAAGTTCAGGCAATATCTTGCCCCCATGATCATACTAGAGGTCAACAGAAAAGGTATAGCATGTCATGGTATTTTAATATTCATTTTCATTACAATCGCATTGTTAATAATAAACGTAGATCATGGCATTGAAGAACTTTCAGTTTTTGTGGATTCCATAACCATATGTTTCTTGAGTGCTAGAAAGGAACAATAACATAGAAAAAGATGAGGCATACAAGACCCTCTAAATAACAATAAAAGAAGAAGAAGATCAAGTGGATCTAGAAGGTGAAGGCTCATTGTAGTCATTGCGACAGAGGTGTTCATCACAGAGCCACATGTTCAAGGCTCCATCAAGAGCAGCGTCGCAAGGACTATTACGAAACCAGCTCAAGAAAAAGATAGAAAGGATAGATCAATGTCTTAGAATTCAGCCTCTTCGAGGGGGCAACCTCCTTTACATTACATAAATGAACAATTCTTCCATGATTCAAATGACAAAACCTCCTTTCTATATATAGGAGTCTAAGGAGTCATAACATAACCCAGTCGACCTAAGAATAATAATATAAAACCACAAAATTAACAATAGAGGGATTCTATGGGGCAGAACAATATTAATAATGGGTACAACTACAATAGTAATGGGGTAATTACTAGTATTATAGGGACCCAACATGCCCCTTTCCTTCAAAAAAGTGTTGTCCTCAACACTTGAGTAGTTCTGGATGCTTTTGTATAAAATTCTCAGCCTCCCATGTGGAATATTTAGCAGATAAGTTCTTCCACTTGATAAGATACTCTGAAATTGATCAATTTCGTAGCTGTCAAGTTCTTGTTTCTATCGCTGCTTCCGGTTCCAATATAATTTTTCCTTCCTCGTCAAGTTCTGGAAATATTGTTTGAACTGGGAGCTTGTCACCTATAACCTTCTTTAAACATGAAACATGGAAAACTAGGTGCGATCGAGAAGCTACAAGAAGCTCCAATTTGTATGCCATAGTACCAATGTTTTGCAACACCTTATACAGACCATAATACTTTGGTGATAACTTATTATCCTTCTTAGCTTACTTGAGGGACATTTGGTTATATGGTTGTAGCCGTAGGAATACCCAATCACCTACATGAAAACTTCCTTCACTGTGATGTTGATTTGATTGTTGTTTCATTCTATTCTCTGCCAACATGAGGTTATCCTTTAAGAGTTGGAGGACTTATTGTTGATGTTCGACGTGATGTTCCGCTGCTTGAACCTTAGAATATTCTCTTAAATATGATGTGATGGATGGTGGTTGATACCCATAAAGTGCCATAAATGGGGTCATTTTTGTTGTTGTATGGAAGGATGTGTTATACCACCATTGAGCCAGAGGGAGCCATTTGACCCATTGTGTCTGTTTATCAAATACACAACAATGAAGATATCCTTGCAAACGTTTGTTTACTATCTTAGTTTGCCCATCCGATTGAGGATGATAAGATGAGCTATGAGCTAACTGAGCACCAAGACAAGAAAATAGTTCTATCCAAAAATTTCCAGTGAAAATGGGATCTCTGTCACTTACAATAATCTTTGGGTTTCCATGTAGCTTTTGAATTATTTCCATAAATGCAGTAGAAACTGTATTGGCTTTAAATGGATGTGATAATGCACAAAAGTGTTCATACTTGGTAAGTCTGTCAACTACCACCGTGATGACACTCTTTCCCTCAGACTTTGGTAAACCTGTGATAAAATCCATTGAAATCTCCTCCCAATGCTGGCTTGGAATGGATAAATGTTGTAACAGACCCGATGTCTTAATTGTTTCAACTTTATTTTGTTGGCAAACCAAACATTCTGCCACAAAACTTTTGAATATCTTTTTTAAGGCCATCCAAAAAAAATTCCTTCTTAACCCTGTGGTAAGGTTTTAAAAATCCTTAGTGCCCTCCTAAGGGAAAAGTGTGCAATTCCATAAGAATCTTTTGTTTTAGCTGGGAATTGTTATAGAGGTATAAGCGATCTTTGTACCATAATGAATCATTTTTCCAGCTAAATGTATCAGACATACTGGAATCTTATTGTAACTTTCAAATAAGTTCCCACACTTCTTTGTCATTCTTCCATTCCTCCCTTGCTTTGTTTATCCAATTTGGTTGGATAATAGAAATGTCACACAACATTTCTTCCACATCCTCATCCTTTCTTGAGAGTGCATCTGCCACCACATTTTGCTTCCCTTTTTTGTAGATAATTTCAAAGTCATAACCCAACATATTTGTGACCACTTTTTTTGTTCTTCAGAGCATGATATCTGTTCTAAAAAAATTTTAAGGCTATCATGATCCATTTTTACCTTGAAGTGTCTTCTCATTAGGTAGGGTCCCCATTTCTTAAGTGCATGGAATATTTCCAACATTTCCTTCTCATAAATAGCTTTGTGTAAAAACTTTCCCTTGATTGGACGACTTTCAAAAGCAATGGGTCTTTCATCTTGCATTAAAACAGCACCAGTTCCATTTCCTGAAGCATAAAATTCCACAATAAAGGTTTTTGTGAAGTCGGGTGTAGCTAAGACTGACGCTTGGCACATTTCCTCTTTAAGATGTTCGGAGGCCTTTGTTGCTTTTGGAGTCCATGAAAATGCATCTTTCTTCAACAATGTTGTTAGAGGTGCTTCTATTCTCCCTTAATTCTTAACAAAATTGCAATAATCCCCTGTCAACCTGAGAAATCCTCGCGAATGCTTTATGGCTGTGGGCATTTTCCATTCCTTGATGGCTTTAATTTTGCTAGTGTCTACCATAACTCCTTCATGAGATACAATATGACCCAAATATTCCACCTCTTCTACTCCAAAGAAACATTTGGATCATTTTTCATATAATTGTTTCTCCTCCAATAGTTGTAGAACCCTATCAACCTGTTCAACATGATCCTTCCAAAAATTGTTGTGGATTATTATATCATCAAAAATACTAACACAAATCTTCTAAGGAATGGTTTGAAAATTGAATTCATCAAACCTTGAAATGTTGAAGGTGCATTGGTAAGGTCAAAAGGCATGACCAAAAATTCATAATGACCCTCATGAGTTCTAACTGCTGTTTTCAGAATGTCTTCAGTCTTCATTCTGATTTGATGATATCCTAAATTAAGATCCAACTTGGTGAAGTAAATTGATCCATGCTATTCATCCATTAATTCATCAATGATAGGAATGGGAAACTTATCTTTAATAGTGAGCTTGTTGAGCTCCCTATAATCCAGACACATGCGCCATGATCCATCCTTCTTGTGTACCAATACCACTGGAGCAGAGAAAGAACTTTGTCTTGGTTGAATTATACCGGCCTCTAGCATTTCTGCAACCGTACGTTCAATTTCACTCTTTTGGGAATAGGGATATCTATACAGCCTGATGTTTGGAGGAACACTTCTTGGAATTAGATTAATAGCATGATCATGATCACGAATAGGTGGGAGACCTATGGGAGTCTCAAATACATTGGAATGATTGTCCAAGACTTTTTGTAGATCTGGAGAAATAGATTATTCCAATCTGGAAACATCTAGTGAACATAATTGTGAAATTACACCATTTTGTTCCTTTTTTACAAGCTTTGTCATACCGTTAGAGCTGATTATCTTTCCCGGTTTCCCTACAATACCCCTTAATTCAACTTCCTTTCCTTCCATGGAAAAGTTCATGAAAAGTTCTTGAAAATTAAAAGCTATTGTACCCAAGGATTATAGCCATTGGACTACTAGTACAACATCAGCACCTCCCATTGGAATGGAAAGCATTGGGCTAGTCAATACATATTCTCCCATGGATAGCTTGATATTATGGCACTTTCCAGAGCAATTGGTTGTTCCTCCATTTGCAACCATCACTTGACACTCTGGTGTTGGATATAAGAAGCAATTCAATTCTTTTTCTACCTTACAATGAATAAAATTGTGGGTACTTCTTGAATCAATCAACACTATTACATTTTTCTTCTTGATTTGTCCTTCTGTCTTGATGGTTTTAGGAGTGGTAATTCCCGCCAATGCATTACAAGATATGGGTGGATTCATTTCTTCTTTATCTAGGCTTTGCTCCTGGAGTATATCCTCTTATTTTGACCTTTCTTGCTCCTTTTCTTATTCCTCTTCACAATCTATGTAGAATAATTTCTTCTCAGCACACTTAAGACCTTTAGTGTATTTGCTATCACAACTGTAATAAAGCCCTTTTTCTCTTTTTTCTTCCATTTTTTGTGATGTCGACCTTTTAGGTTGTGGAAGACTAGGGGCAACAACAGTTCCATCTTTATAGTTGTGAGTGGTATGCTTCCTAGTTGCCATAATTTTGCTTTCCATTTTTCTTGCTAACGTGAATGCCTTCTCTAATGAATCAGGTTCCCAAAGGCGAACATCATGTTGAATATTATCCTTTAAAGTCCCTATGAACACATCAATCCTATGCTTCCCTGGAATATTTTTTACCCTTATGTTGAATTTTTGGAACTCCTCAATGTGCTCCATTATTGAACCCTTTTGTTTGAGACTTATCAATTGGCTAAAAAAACTGTTGTTTTTTGTATCCTCATAATGTGCTATCAATTCTTCCATAAAAATTGCCCAAATGATAATTTTTTTATGAGAGAAAAACCATTGATACCATACAAACTGATTTCGTTCCAAATATAAAGTTGTAATATGTACCTTTTGTGTCTTTTGCACATTATTGAGATCGAAAAATTGCTCCATCTGTAATATCCATGTTGTGGGATCCTTGGCATCAAACTTCCTCATATCAATTTTTGGAATATGGTGGGTCTTTCATACCACATTGGAGTCTATGAAATCATTATTAACATTTCTTTTGTTCTCATCATGAGTTTCCTTTACTACCTTTTCACCATTAGTTAGAATTTCTTGTAGAAAATTTGTCAAATCTATCTTCAAATCAGCCATGTCTCTCCTCAAATCTATCTTCAAATCTATCTTCAAATCATCCATATTAGCTTCCACGCCCTTTATCTTAGCTTCTATTAGCTTTTGCGAGAGTGACAATTGTTGCACCTGGTCTTGTAATTTTGATATTTCATGTAGCATTTCTTCCTCTTCTTCATGAGTCATGCTAGAGCTCTGAGGTTGCTTACTAGGTGTTTGGATTTTCTTTCCTCAGGGCATCAGCTACCGATAATAATTCTCTACTAAGCCTTTTGAATTCCTTCAAAATAAATTTTCAAACCAATCTTAAGAAAAAATTTAGAAAAATATACACACCTTTTTTTCACTTGGTAGGAGCTCGATATTGCCTCTAATGTATCTATGTACTTTCAAATCATCCAGTTCTGAAATTGTGACCTGCAGTATCCCTCTCTGTCCTCTTTCCAAAGCCACCAGTTTGATCCAAATTGAATTCTCCAAGGAAGAGTTATGCTAAATCTCCCACAGTGACCTGATTATAGACTAGTTCAGTAGAGTGAACTTGTACGACATGCCCCAACTCATTGTTTCGACCTCTGGAATTGAATAATATATATAAGAAACTAAAGTCTATCCTATTTCTGTACCTTCCTACGAAATTTTAATCTGATGCTTAAAGAGAAAGTTATGATGATTTTCCCCAGGTCACTTGTTTGGAAGGTAATTCAGGAGTCTACACAAAGGCAAACTTCCTCAGATCATATCTCCGGAAATATAGCGCGAAAAGCTCTGAAATGTGGACCCGTGATTCATCGCGACGTCTTCTCAAATGGGTTTTTTTTTTAGCTTCTGACACATCACAGAAATAACGTTATACCAAAAATTCAATGATGACCTGTTTGCAGTAGCAAAACCCTAGAATCCAAAGCTCTGATACCAAATGTTATGAAAGCAGCTCAAGAAAAAGATAGAAAAGATAGATCAATGCCTTATAATTCAGCCTCTTCGAGGGGGAAACCTCCTTTACATTACATAAATGAACAATTATTCCATGATCAAATGACAAAACCTCCTTTCTATATATAGGAGTCTAAGGAGTCACAATATAATGTAGCCAACCTAAAAATAATAATATAAAGCCACAAAAATAACAATAGAGAGATTCTATGGGGCACAACAATATTAATAAGGGGTACAACTACACTAGTAATGGGGTAATCACTAGTATTATAGGGACCCAACAAGGACAAGAGAATTCGAGCATGAACTAGGCGAAATAGTTGTTTGACCACTGAATGAGTCACAGGGAAGATGATACATTCAATTTGTTAGGTGACGTATGGTTCTTCTACGTATGGTAGAATTTCATGGCCTTATTTTTTCATATTTTGCATTTTTAATTGTAAAAGTGATGATTTGCTTTCCATCCCTTATTGTAGCAACAATGATGCTCGGCCTTATTTTTTGTTTCTTTTTTAACTGTGAAAGTGATGATTTGTTTCCATCACTTGTTGAAGTAACAATAGTGTTTGGCCTTGTTTGTGTAAATTATGTGTTGCAGCGATGATGTGTTTTCCATCACTTGTTGAAGCAACAATGATGTTTGGCTTTGTCTTGAAAGCTGGAGTATTGTTTCAATTATTATGTAAACTTGACCACACAATATGTGATATAATGTTGTGACAAGTATGGGTTGCCTGGCTCATTTTTTTCATAGAGCTAAACATGTAGTTTGTAAGATATTGTACTAGAGGTTTGCAGGGGATGTAGGTGTCAGCACATTGCTTATGACTCTAAAGGACAAAGGTGAAGGAGAAGAAAAGATGACCTGTTAGGACACTTGCGGTGCAGACAGAGTACAAAATAGGTGTAGATTAATTAATTCTTTTGGATGACCAAAATCTTATCTTAGTGGGGAGGATTGATCCAGGAGGATGTAGGAGGATCTTCAAAAAAGTATCAGTGGCATGGTAAAAGGCTCAAAATTAAAAGAGGGAGATTCTAGATGAACTTAGCATCATATCAAATTTCTTATCGCCTTGATTCCAGTGGTGTGAATGACACTTAAGTCTGAGTCCAAATGATAAGGTTAGAGAAACTCAAAGTTTGATTTCTACTTGTCTAGGTGGCAAGGAAAAGATGACATAGCATAGTCTTAGAAAATGAGGGAGCACCATGTGGTAGTTTCCACTGGGCCCCGCATATCTCATATCAGTGAAAATAGGAGGACATAAGGAAGAATCAGCCACTAGCCTTCCTGGCTGCTATTGCGATGTCGTGTATCACAGGTTGGATAGAAAGACATATCAGCCCCGACAGGACTTAGTTGTAATGCTATCGCATATCGCAATTGCTTGAAAAGGATGGTGCTTATGATAAGGTTTGAGGGAGAAGAGTAAATTTCAATTTTGTTGTGGACATCGATTGCAATTTCATGGCAGACATCGATTGCAATTTCGTGGTGGACGCCAAATTTGATTTCAAAGTGAACATCGATTGCGATTTTGCGATGGACGTCGATTGTGATTTCGTGCTGGACACTGATTGTGATTGGGGGCCTGAACTCGAAATAATATACAATATGATTAATGAACCCAGCAGGTCCATGTATGTTACACAATGCTAACCAGTGCATTGAGGCTTCACAATGATTGCGATAGTGCAATGGGAGGTTAGATGTGAAAACAATATGGTATACCGTGACTACTCCTGTTGGATCCATGGGTATCACAAGTTTCCTGTGTCTCGACATTAGACCATCCAATGATAATTTTGAGCACCAATAATGTTGTTGTTGATACTCATGCGCAGTTGTATTGGTTTCTTTATTGGGAAATGTGTTTACCTTTGCGAAAGTGGTTGTTCCTATGACTGATTCAGACCCTCTCCTACCTGCTAACCTTGGGTATTATGTTGGAACCATATTTCAGTGGATTTTTGTTGCTATGTTTGAATAAGGTTGTTCCCTGTGCACCATTCAAAGACTATGGTTGAAACCAACAGCCTAGAATTGTCACTTTAGACTAAACTTGGTCATTTGTTGTAAAACTACACGATTGTGAAGGATTTGATGACACCAGCATATATATATGACTATCTGGGTCAGAAGAAAGGGGGAGAATAAAGAGAAGCAGAGATTTGCAGATCAAAGCAGTGGCACCTACTCCTAGAAGGTGGCCAAGACCTTATCTCATAGATCAGAAGGTTCTGAGAAGGTTGGAGAAGGCCCAATTATCCGAATGGGGTGTTCGGACAAGTGTTTTTGTGCTATTTTTCGATGGGAACTCAATGTTGTTGTCTCTTTCTAGATATGGGCTCTCAATTTGCTATATATTTTCCAGATTCGAGGTATAAGGATGATTATAGAAATTTTCTTGAATTTCTCTCTTTTCATTCCACTTAATAAAAGAAGGTCTCCCCACTATTCAGCAGGGCCTAGTGATGTAGTCCAAATTGGACGAACTCCGTAATCAAATCTCTCTGTCCTGATATTTTGTGATGGTGTCTCTTTGTCTTCATTTTGCATGCTTATCTTTTTATGGTTTTTAGGCACTGTAACTCATGTCCATTTCGATGCACCTATAAGTGAAAAGAAATTCCTGGATCAAAGAGTAACACTTTGATCCACTACACAAGATACCTTAATCATATCCATACCGTTCAATTGTATAAACTAATGATATTATGAGGTTTTTATAAGTAAGTATGGGCCTCATGGTCCAAAAATATGGTTAGGGGAAATCCAATACTTACGAAATAAATAAATATTATAGGAATTAAGACACAATAAAGGCACATGACTTACATGGATATTTTTGGTTTCCAAGTCGAATTATGTGCAAGATTAAAATATTTTATCAAAAAATAATAATCAAGGACTCTTAAAATGATGTTATGAAGAAACTCATACCTTAGACCTTTAAGGACTGTTTTGTTGGGTTGGAGGCACCTAATTTACACTTCATATTCAAAAATTCCAAATACAATGCCCAATAGACATATAGATCAAACTATAAGTTTAATTAACATAATCCTTTAAAGATAATGAGATAAATTAAAGGTATAAAAATGAAAAACAACACACCCTAAATAATTACACAATGCACGTATTTTATTTTAAAAACCCATAGCTAAGATAAATAGATAGTATTTAGGTTCCACAACTCTGATGTTCTCAACCAAATATTATAGCCACTCTAAAATGAAAGTAACCCTTAGTTGACAACTAAGGCTAATGTATTCTATATTACCCAATCTATACTAAACAAGAATCATTATCTCATCAACTCTCTCATCATCCTTACACTATGCTTTATTTATAAGTCTAGTAAAACCTAATTCAAAGAATCTTGAATTGGTAGATGTGGTTGAATATTATTGGAAATGATATTGAAAATATGGCGAATCGTAATAATTTCATGACTATAGTAGATTCTGTTTCGACAATCAGTTGACCACATGCCTAAATAAATTGTGTGCTTTACACCAAACTATGCTTCTTTGTATAGTCCAGTTTACTATTAATTTTTTGACAGACTTTCAAGTACCCTTTAAATTTGACAGAGGCAATTCCTCTTGTGGAATGATTATTATCCTATAGTGTTGATCCATTAAATTTTTCTCCCTTTACAATTGTTCCTTACTAAACTTGTTGATGTTTATTCCATCGTCTTTCTTCACCCAATCATAGGTTAACTCAACTCGAAGAGTCTAAGATTACTTACAAGGAATACAACACCTCAATATTATCATTCTTAGTGTCTTCTTTGATTGCTCTATTAATACCTCTTTTAGTGAACCAACTCTCCCAGAACTAAACCCTCCTTTCACTAAGAGAATTTACTAGCACACACCAACATTTTTATAAATTCTACAAAATTCTTCACCATGTGAATAATTCTCAAAAACACCTTCTTAGTTTCCACCATTGTTATATCTCAAAAAGTTAACCATTTGGTTTCATTAGATAAGGAAAACATCTTACAAATAAGGATATAAATATTATTCTATTTAAACTCTATAAAAGCTATGATTTCTTCCTTTAATGCTCCTTTATCACTACAAGGTAGAATTGTTAGGCTAAACAACGGTTGTAATGGTCTAATAGGATGAGCTAGAAGGCTAACAACACACTTGTGGCACTAAACAAATAACTAGAGTGATAGGGTGAATGGATAAGCATAAAAAATGTCAAGGTTGATCACTTTCTATGGATAAGTATGAAAGGACTAGTCATGGTCAACAAAATTTCTAGATTCAATGTGATCACTCTTTAGAGAAAACTATAAAATTGATGTTTTCTATAAATCAAAGGGAGAGGAAAATTTTACATGTTGAAGTGTTTGTAGAACCACGACTGAAGGGCCTCCTTATGATAAGCCACTAACCTTATTCATATTAGCATTGGGCTATGATGAGAGGGAGACCAATGATATGGACTACATAGGAGAAACCATGTATATTATCAATTTTTTCTTTTCCTCATTATATCATTATATTTTTTTGGTATTATACTAATCCATTTTGTTTTGATAATGAAATATTTTAAATAGGTACTATAAAGTGTTGGATTTCATAAATCTATTGTCTGTGTGAAGATATTTAGTATAGGAAATTCAGGAGGAAATATATCTAGAGTTCTTTTAATATAGATGCAACAAATATTGGTTTCTCACAATAGAAGGTGTACCTCATTCTTTCCCTTTTCCATTTCCTTGTTTGTGATAATGTTTGTAGAATTTCTTGACTGTAACCCTTAGTGTAACCTTTACTATTTCAACAAGACCTAGACAAGCTTGTTCGAATAAAGTAATCTAGTGATTTAACTAAGATATATCCACAAACATAATTGGAAACCCCAATGGGGATGTTCTAGTGGCCCCTTATTCTCACATTTTTTTTTTATTTTTCAACATCATTTGCTTGTTTTTCTTAGCACTGTACAATGTTTAGGAGTGATATCAAAATTTACATCTGAAGCCTAAGTGCCTAAAAAAATCAATATTTGGGTTTTACCCTATTAGTTCTGCTCTGCAGTTTTGACCCAAGAATTGTACATCCTAAGATAATTCTAGTTTCACCTACGACTAAGTGGTTTTGGCTTATCAATATTTATTTTCTTCCATGAAAAATGAATTCAAGCCTCCAACTAGGGGATTTGATATGGTTTTCCCTGTAAATTTTTTAATTTTTCGGCATATATTCTTTTCCTACTCGTTATTTTCCTACATATTTATCTTCCTTTGTCATTTTTCTATGTAATACTCTCCGATATACCTCTGATAGTTGGATTTTTTTTTCTTTTTCAGGGTTTTGAATCCCGTTGGTTTTGATTCCCAATACACATATTTGGGGATATATACCTTCTTACTCCATTTCCCTTCCAAACATTTTGTTTTTTGTTTTCTTGTAGGGGATTTTGAGGCATTGTATACTTCCTTTTAGTAAATTCTTTATTTTTGTTATATGTTTTGGTTTTTAGTAGGTTTTTTTTGTGTTTCGTTTGGTTTGTTTTTGTTTTTTTGTTGTATTTGTGTTTCTTATATGTATTATATGTCTAACTGATCAATGAGAGACTATAAGTATTGTATTCGTATCTGCATTTAAAAATTGGATTTACCTTCCCATAAGAATGTTTCATCCAAACAAAAGAACTTACATGAGTATTTTATGCACAATTTCTTTGAAGACAATAACAAACACCATAAAAACTTCACAACATTTACCAATAACTTAATAAAAACTATTAAAAGAAACACATAATAAAATTAATTCAACAATTATTTTTCTCAGGTATGACACCCATAATATCTTAGGTTCTATGGCCTTGGAATAGGTTGGCGAGAAAAACTCTCCAAGGCCACTAAAAGAATCATAAAATCTTGGGCTAGATAGGAAAATCTCATTTGTAGGTACATGTTGCTTAGGAAGCCCTTCTAAAACAAGGGTCAATCACAGGTCACATTCAGACCATGGGAGTGATCTATCTCAAGTCTTCACTTGGTCTTCGTGTCATTGGTCTACCTGCACTCAAAGGGTCTCCTTAGGGAGCTTCAAGCTTGATACCCTACCATTGCATGCATACCTAACTAATGATCGTTCCCTTATGTCATATAGCTCTATGTGGTAACCTTCTTTTCCATATTCTTAGGGACCTTACTTATGTGATGGCCAAGCGAAAATTATTATTGTTTTGAGGGTATAAATGGTTACTACTCACTCAATTCTTCTAGAATTTTACCACAAATAATTAAGGGTACATGCATGAGGTGCAACAATTATTAAATAGGAGATGAATATAAATATCCAAACCATATCCTCATTTTTGACTGGGGAATTGATTAACTAAGATTTGAGTATGAGAAGACCTATTTAATCTCTTGGTTTGCATGCTTTCTACTGATATTTGGTAGGTGTGTATTGTTTGGTCATGTTTAGAGGCCATCAAATATTTATTTTACATGTTTATTCATAGAAATAAACTTAACCCTTCCATTGTATGAACACATGTCTCATGCGTCACCTTTTGTGATACTCATGGGGCTAAGCCCTTTTTCATAGAGTGATTGACCAAAATTTTCCACCTCATATTCATTCCCTTGTCATTCATACCTCGTGACCCATCTCTTTAGGTTAGGGTGCATACTTGTATGGACATTTTCATATTCCTTTCCTAGAGTCCATCGTGGTTAATACTACTCCAACAACAAAACCTATAGTTTCCACGCCTATTTTTATTAATGGTCTCCTTCAGAATAATTCTATATCTTTGTCTATGGCTATAGGTCTTTTCTACACTACATTCACTAAGAGTACCTGATCATTATGGAGGAACATTCTTGGATCCTTCTTCCCTCCATTCATATTTGGTAGAAAAACATGTGTAGCTACGAGTAGAATACCTAACTTCTAAGTCACAATCTTGAACCCCAAATTCACATTTGCATCCATGGGGGCCATTATAGGTTTTCAAATATCAGTAGGGAGTATAATCATGCCCAATGGTGTGCTTCCTTTTGGTTGGAATCCCTTTTCATAGTCCATACAATTCCCTATCGCGACTGGGGGAAGTTTCATTTTTGGTGGGTACATCTCCTTGGGGGAGTCAATCGTCAAGGGGGATCATTGTTCTAGGGGATGCTGCACTTTCCTTGGAATTTCCAAAGGGTTAGGACAATTTTCCCTAATAAAAAATTTAATCCTTTGGGTAACAATATTTTTGGTCAACCTTTTGACATACCCTTTTGGCCCAGGACGTCAATAATTGTCCAAAACTGTGTTTTCCAACGGGGGCATTAACCTTGCACGCACTAATATTTAAGATGTATACATGGGTGATGGAGCTAATACCTCTAGTAAAACAGCTTCCTCAAGTCAAACAACCACTGGAACCAAAGCTATGGGTGTATAGTATCCTCCACCTAGTTTACGTGCGGCACGTATGATCCAGATCTTTTAACTTAAAGGATGCATTAATAATTGCATATAAATGAGCACATTAACCAAGTAACTTAAAACCACTTGAAAAGAAGTGAGAAATATAAGCAAACATGAGATCAAGGACACAAGGATTTGATTACAGAGTTCACCAAATGTGGGTTACGCCTTCAGTCCATACTGAACAGTGGGGAAGTCTTCTTTCATTAAGTGGAATCAAAGAAATCAATTACAACAAACTTTACAAGAATGACCCTTTTACCTCCAATCCAGATGATGGCCTGAAAATGGATAGCTCAGCTAGAGAAAGAGATGTCACAACTAAATTTTTAGTGTGAAAAAAATGCAAAATTGACTACAAACTTACCCAATTATGACATTTTCACCTCTATCCCTCTAAGGGAATATTTAAAGAATCATGTTGATTCCCCCGCTCAGGGTTCTAAGCACTAGATGACTCGTGGTTCCAAACATATTCCCTCCACCTATGCTCCTTCGTCGACCAAAAATTTTTACTTTAAATAAAATATGTTGGTGTTACAGTGAAAAGTGTCTATATAGAACTGCTCTATCCCACTAAGGTGTGACAGCTACCTTAGAAACAAATAGAGAAAAGCTACTTTCATTTTTCCTTTATGAATTATAGATAGAGAGGAACAGAAAGACCAACCTCTGTCTTGCGCTAATCTCCTGATTTGATTCCCCTCTTCTTTGATAGTCTTTAGCTACCTGCTCCCTTGCACGCCCAGCTTCACAAAGTACCTCTAAGATCACAGAAGCATAGCACTATACAAAGACATGGATCTATAATCATAAATAATCTAGGATTAGGTGTAAATTGACCATACAAATGTAACAAGCATCAATGACACAAGAGCATGGAGGAAAACTTGAATAGCTTTTATTGATAAAACAAGAAACAACCAAGAGGAGTTACAACTAGTTGTTCTAACCCAGCGTCAACCTCCCAGCAAAGAAGCCCCTCCTCACCTCAAACAAAGCTTAGATCACCCAACAATCTGATGTTTGTCTCAAGAAACCAACATCAATTCCTTACAATATGCAAAATTCTAGCCTTTGGATCTATGGGATGAGGGATCCATATATAGATGTCTGTAATGGAGATGAGTCAGCTTATGATTTGATTAGTGTCTTCCCTCTGATAGTTCTTGCTTCCACTTGGAGGTTGATGATCTCTTACTCATCCTTGGTCGAATTCAGTGAGGCAAGTGTCACAGGAGAAGTTTCTGGAAGTTTCCATTGCCTCTCCACCTCGCGGAATGGCAGTGCCATTTGTCATTTCTCGCCCATCGCACCCCATAGAAGGGATTCTTGAAATGCAACGCACCGTCACAATGTATTTAGGTGAGATGCAACGCACTTAGCCAGTGGAGCAGCTGAAATGATCATTTTTTGACCAATTCTGAGCAGTTTTTCATGGAAAACTTCTGGGAGAAGCTGTAATCTGTTGACCTTGTTCCTTTAGGGGTTAGAACAACACTTTTAGGGACTTAGGAGCCCTTGCCTTATGGAAATTTCATGCTTGGGGTTGTAGTGCCAAAAAATGTCTATAACAGTTGCCCCCTAAAGCATGAGGTTGTTAATCTTTCGATGTCGGGTGAAATGCTTTATTATGAGGATCTGAAGTTCTTTCAAGCTGGGAGGAGACCTGTAATAAGATACAATACAATACATTATCTTCATAATATTTTCATGATCTAGCAGAGGCGGGCATTCCCATGCTCATCTTTATAAATTCATTTTCATGTACATAGGACAGATAATCGTCTGAGTGTAGACTGATGATTCTGATAGAGCCATCATCCTTTTGATTGGATGATTATCTGTGCAGCAATGATGTACATTTGATGTCTTTATTTCCCTGAATATATATCGCAGCTCGGATGGATGAAACTAGATCTGGGGTCTTCAATCTCATTCAATCTTCACTCGAAGTACAAGTCAATCCATGTGAAAGCTATTCTGGAGTGGAACATGGAAAGATATCACCTGATTACTAGCCAATGATGTAAGCTGCTAACAGGCGCGAGAGGAATCACTGATAATGATAATGACCATCAAGGTACTGAAGTACAATTCACATGGTGTGAATAAAGGACTTGGTGTCGAACACCACGCAAAATCTTTCGGTCAAAGGCCATTGATGTAAACCTGTCACCGCAAGTGAGAAACTTGCCAATGAGGCATGCAAGCTTCAAAGTACTGAATGGGGTGTTACTAGATCAACTTCTTGGATAATGAGCTGATGTCGAGAAGAAGCGATCCGTCACAGGAGGGCCTTAATGAATCCCACATCAATGACACAGAACGGAGCAAATGACTTTAGTGGAGGTGAAAACGATCTGGTGATATAAGGTTCAAGGTGGCGGTCATGAAAGAATGGAGTATAAATGTATGGTAGTGGGTGAGACACAACTGAATTCTCTCAATGACTTCTCTTGAACATATCGGTGACACTGATGTGATGGATGGGTAGCATTAACCCCAAATGTGGATGGTATGATGGGACCATGGTGATGTGACCGGTGAATGAAACAACCCAACCCGACTCGGACCCGGAGTGGAAGTGTCATGTTCAAGAGCGACTTGCTACCAACAAAGTTTCTTCAAGTTTTCTTCCCAATTTTTCCCCAGTCATTGCTGACCAGTACCTCTTTATTTTTGTCAAGCCTGAGGAGGATAGCATATGCGTGTTCTATAATTTGCCCTTTGGGAAAACCCATCGCTATGTTTGAACGAGCCTAGCGATAGTGAAACTCGTTCTTGTCTATAGACAAGTTTGTCGCTATTAATATTTTTAACGAGTTTAACGACAAAGATAACTCAGTCCTTTTCAATTTTAGAGAGTCTGAAAAGGAACGTAAAGGTAACTCAAAAATTCCTTTTTCGTCATCTAATCCCTTAAGTCCGAAAAAGTATAAAACAATACAAAAGGGATGAATTTTCGATACTTTTAACGAGCTGAACAAAACAAGCGCTCGATCTTTTTGTGTAATAATCCCTCGGGTCCAAAAAGATTAAAATTTAGAGGAGGGATAGCACATCCTGTCCCGTTAACGAGCTGGAGAGGCCAATGGCTCGGCTATCTTTTCATATTTTACAAGTTAGTTGGGAAGGGCTTAAAGGAGACTTGTCTTTTGAGGAACGAGTGATAAAATGGGTAGCAACTGATTCCGGGTAAGGTTTGGAATTTTCCAATCATGGCAGTGTTACAAGGATGGCTAGTGAAATCACTCTTCGCAGTTGTTCCTCAAAATGGGTAAACAATCAAATGGAGGTGAATGATCGGCCAATGCAAAAGTGGAGGTGATGGTGCAAACACAACCAAGGATTTAATGGAAACTACATTCACGATGGTTATTTACCGGGGAATAGTTCATTTTTTAACGAGCTTAAACGTGGGGAGAAACATTTGCTCATGGCTTATGTTTATTTTTTAACGAGCTTGAACTATGTGCTAAAACTGCTCGATGCGGGTTTATTTTTTAATGGGCTTGAACCTTGCGGTAACACTGCTCGATTAATCCAGTCGTGTGATAAGAATGTCTCATATAAAAATGGAAATTTTTAGAGTTTTGCCCCACATCCTTTCTTTATGCAAGTTAGGAAACGACCAATCCTACGAGTTTAAAGGGTTAGAGGACCTACAAATTTTAAAAAATAAATAGTCGCTCTTTGCTTGCACGCCAAAAGTCTTGCATGCCCCCAGGTATAAAACAGAATTTCAAGGTTACCCCTTCTTTAGTCCGTTAAAACATTTGCTTTACCAGGAGAGGCCTACCTCTTACAGGTTACCCAAAGATTGTTTTATTCACAGCACAAACAAAACACTTCTTCGGCGATGTTTACCGAAATAGACAAAGGTGAGTGAAGGAGGCTACTCCACTCACGTAACTTTGACAAGAGAATCTTGTTCTAGAATAACCCCCTCTTCCAATTATGGATGGGAGTACAAACAAGTCATATTCTCTCGTGGAAACCTACCCTATACTCGAAGTTTTCCTGCCGAAGCAGACCACGGTGCATGCCCCCTGGGTTTCAGTCATGTCCCCCCGAATCAATCGCGCTCATTGGGTGGACGGACTGGGGATTGAGACATTTCTTGCGTGAAAAGACAATTCAGGGATGGTATATGACTATTTTCTATGCGTGATCCGGGAAATGAAAGCTGGTCTATGAGCTTGACCACTCCTCCTTCGTGCGGAAAACACATCACTCTAAAGAGTGATGAGACAATGGCTCTCATGGAATAAATATAGTCTCGTCCAAGGAGTAGATTATAATCCAGGGGTCCTCGAACTACCATTACGTTCATGTGAATGGTTTTCCCTCTCAATGTTATGGGCACATTGGGAAGGATCCCTAACGGTCGACCGACTCCTTTGTCAAAGCCTGTTAGATTTCTCATCTCAGGCAAAAGCGATGGCGAACCAAGCGCTTTCCAAGCAGTTGAGGAAAGGATACTCAAAGAAGCCCCTTCATCTATGATGGTACCGGCCATAACCATTCTATATATTTGAACAATGATTCAGAATGGTATACTAGCTTGTAAACGGGGTTTGCCTAGTTGATTCCAGTCGAAGGAGACAACTAGGTTGCTTGGAGGTGGGATCGAATAGACGGCCGGGTATGACTCTGACGAACTTCCTTCCTGCGGTAAAGGAACGGGTAAATTTCCCCCATGTTTGTTGGAGTCTGTGCTTATGAAAAGAATTTGGATGGTGTCATCCTTGTTCTCTTCAGTGACTGTATCATCTGAAGATGGAACCTCTGAAGGCAAGACCGGGTCAACTACCGCCTCAACCTTTTGACATTCGTCTGGTATGGGTTCAAATTGTTTATCTTCAATGATAGATGCTTCAGCCGACCACCTGAGCGGGCCAACCGGATTTTCAACTAGTGACGGACTTGGTAAGAGTTTTTTATATCCAGGAGGAAGTCATATTGGTGAAACCGGATGATCGTCCAAAACTCTTTTAGCCTCATCTAAGAAGGGACAACGGTGGATGGCATGATCACCTTCGCACAATTTTCAAGGAAATCTATATTTTCCTTTTTGTCGTGGGGCTTCATTTTCACTAGTTGACGGTGTGTTTTCAACATGATCATCAGAGGTTGACGACACCGGGTTGTGCAAACGAGGAGACCAGTCCCTTAAGATCTGAGGGATGCAAGGACAATCTCTGTGATAGTGGTCTCCTTTGCAAATGACACATGGCGATTTAGGCATGGTCGGTGCAGTGTGTGGATTTTCGCTAGACGATGCTCGTTTGCCCCCATTCGCTTTTGGCTCCTTCTTCTTCTTCTTCTCTTTCTTCTTCTTTTCCTTCTTCTTCTCAGGTACTTGACTTTTGGCTTTACCAACCCCATCAAGTGAAGAGGAAGGAGGAGAGGAAGAATTAGAGGAAGTAGAAGGTTGGTGGGAAACTCTCGACTCATCTAGTTGTTGATTCGATTGTTCAGGAATTGCGGTGTTCTGAACGACAGAGGTTGAGAAGAGCCATACAGGCAAGCTGATTGTCAGTCCTGGAAGTGACAATGTGGCCATATGGGGTGCACCAACATCTCCCCAAGAGGAGAAAGGACTAGGATTTCCCCCAAGATGGATTCCTTGGTTGATGGATTCCATTTTCTCAACCCAAGATCAACGTAGGAAAGGGGTAATGGATATTCCGTTTAAAATAAATTTTAGACACTTTGACACAACTTGTTTTTTCAATTTTTAAGAGTTGAGAAAAAACAAAAGATGACTGTAGTCACCTTCGATTTTTAATGAGCCTGAAGTGACAAGTGCTCAGATGGACCTTAGCCGTTAAGGAGTCTGAAAAGGAACGAAAGGGACTGCTATGGAAATATAGGTAGAGGGATTACCAAACCAATCACAAAACTACAGAATAATTTTTATGGTATGGTAGTTAATCTTCCCGAATGCTGTGTTCAGTGCATAGCGATTGATAGGGCAACAGACAGGGCTTCCTATGGATAAAGGATTAAGCCTATTGGGGTCTCCCAAAATACACTCAATGGTACATGGGAGCACAAGTTCGTACTGGCACTTATCATCTCAAAGTGGAGGAATCACCCAACCATCAGTGAGATCAACAGTTACTAGGCTTTACGACGCAGGAATATGTCTCTAGCCTAGACTTCTAAATGTTGTGCGTTAAGTTCCAAAGCGTTGTTAGATTCATTGAATTTATTTTAAGTTGATCTTGTTTATGAAGTTTGCCTTTCAGGTTCACCGCAAGATGTAGATGTAATTCCTAAAATGCAATCTAAGATGATAAACAAACTTTTTATCTTCTTTGTGCAATGAAAATCCAGGCTACTAAGGAAAAGAAAGACAAAATATTTTCACAAAGAGCAAAGAGCACACTCTAAATGCACTTTCCTAAATCAAGCCAATCAGACTGTCTATATGCAAATGCACATGCATGTATTTGTTTTCAACTTTCTTAGTATATGAATGCTAAAAAGAAAGTTGGTGCACAAATCTGAATTTCTTTTCAAGCGACAAATATCAACAAGTTTCTTTTCGAAATCAAAAAATGGAGACGATCACAACACTTTACGATTTTGAAATGAATACTTGTTCTTGACACTAGAAGATTACAAATTCAGACCAAAAGCAATAGTAACAGGATAATCGACCATCAAGAGCAATCAAACTCTTTCCTACGATTGAAATCGACACTTGCGACAGTTTCAAATCAAAGGACGACAGTAAGCTTATGCTACTTTTGCAAAGGAGAACTGTAAATGACTCAACAGACACACAAAAACATCTACAGTTCTTTTGTACAAAGGAGGCAGAATAACAACAAGGAAAAGGGGTTTCAAACAGACATATATTGATCACAGGCAGCAAAATTCAGGAATAGAACTGGAAAGAATGAATCACAGAAACCAAAACTGCAGAGGGCCTAGTCTGATCAGCGCACCTGTAACACAGAGAATTTGAAATGCAGCGCACCTTGTCCTGATCCAGGTGGATATTGGTGGCCACCTGCCAAGTCCACCTGGACCCCCACCATTGTCTTTCTCATCATTTTCATTTTCCTTAATTGTAGCAAAACTTACTATTTTTAGCAGTTTTTCGGGTCCTGAACTTCCGGAGCCGTTTTGAGGCCCTAAACGACGTTTTTTGGAGAATCCGAGGGCAACATGGGTCGATTGAATGGAGCGATGTTGCCCATTCCAAAAATGGTAGTACTCGGATAGATCTTTCTAACGAGCTATTGTATGCGTCAAACGGAGATCGTATGCCAAAGTTACGACCCCGGGAAGTTGATGTACCAATTTACCCCAAACGGGGCCCACAGTTTGGCGTTTCATCTCCTAGGGTTAGGTTTTGGAATGTTAAGGTTTTTCCATTGTTTCTCAACAATAAATAGGCCTTCGAGCCTCATTGTAACAGAGTTCAGAGGAATGTAGCCATCACATCTCTTCTCAGAGATAAGCTACCATCGCCCTAGCTGGTTTATTTCCATTTCTGGTTGTAAGCATATTTCAGTATTTTCCATTAATGAAATGAAGTATTATTTCCGCTACATCTTTGTGTATATGGTTATCTCTGTAATTTGTTGCGTTCCTGTTTAAATCTGGATCAATGGTATCAGAGCGGTCTGCTTTTTCTCTGTTTTTCTTTGCATGTCCCCAACAAGGTCGGGATATAAGGAGTTAGGGCTTGAACTGGTTGAACCTTTGCAAAACCAGCCTCGCAAATCCCGACGGCCTCCCATGGCAGACGAGAAGAAAGATGAGGGGGCAGGAGATCCCATCAAAATCTTGCTCGAAGAAGCCCTCTAGCGACAACGGAACGCAATGATGGACAGCTTTGCCCAGATCCTTCAGCGGCTACCCAGAAGCGACGCATCGGCTTCCAGCAGCTACTCTGGAAACGCCACACCCTTTAAGGTACAAGTTAATTTTGAAATCCCCATATTCGAGGGTCAGATAGACACAGATGCCATAGATAAATGGTTAAATCTACTAGAGGGTTATTTTTCTGTTCATGAATTTTCGAGTCGGGAAAAGATTGTTTTTGCTCTTCTCAAAGCAGCCCCCCATGTCAAGGACTGGTGGGAAACCTACTGCGAGCAGAAGGATGAAAGTACTGGCTCACTATTTTCAGCCGCACCCACCAGGGATTCGTTCCGGGATGCCGTCAAGGAGCAGTACTACCCTGTTTGAAGCTATGAGGATGAATACATAAAGTGGACCACGCTGCGGGAGGGAAGGGACCAAGACGTGCCGGAGTTCACCAATATTTTCCATACCCTTCGCACAAAGTTGGGTATCAAGGATTCGGAGAAACATTTGATACTCAAATACCGTGGCTGCTTGCACAAGTACATCCAGGAAGAAATACAATTCCTAAACATCCCCTCGCTCGGCGCAGCATACTGATATGTCGTCAAGGTCGAGAAGAAGTTTAAACAAAAGAAGCGAGACTTTGGATCTGCGAATCCAAAGTAGGGGAAAGGTGCCTCGAAACCACAGAACAAAGGACAAAGCCAAGGCGGGACAGCCCAAGACAACCAGCCGAAGCTGCAAGCAAAGAACAGTGCCGCGAAGCCGAGAAAGGACACTGGAAAATGATGCGAGTTCCATAAGAGCTCCACTCACAACACAAGTGAGTGTCGGGCCAAGCAGTCACTGGTGGCTGAGCAAAAGGTTTAAGAATCAGATGCATGTTCCGACTCTGAGTCAGAACCCGATAAGGGGTATGAGAAAGGGAAGAAGATCATTGATGCGGATCCCAACGCCACTGTTGCTACCGCAAAGATCCAGAAAAATGAACCCGAAGATCCAGAGGAGGAGGAGCGTCTCTTCCACTCTCAGATGTGGGTAAAGGGCTCCCCGATACAGTTCATTGTTGATAGCGGGAGTCAAAAGAACCTCATTTCGGCAGAGGTCGTGAAGCGGTTGGGCTTATCGACCACGGCACATCCACAACCATACACCATTGGGTGGCTGCACCAAGGACGAGATCTTCGCGTGAGCCAGCAGTGTCGCCTTCCATACAACATCAAGCCCTTCACGGATGAGGTATTGTGTGACATTGCTCCCCTTGAAGTTTGTGATGTATTACTAGGACAACCATACTTGTGGAAGCGACATGCTGTGTATGAGTCAAGGCCCCGCGCTGTTATTATTACATTGGGAAATAAGTTGTTCAGGATACCAGAGGTTGCATCACCTGCCGCCATCTCTTTGATTACTGCAAAACAGTGCAGTAAGATCATTTCCAAAACCAGGAAATTTGTTTTCCTGATGATACGCCCTCAAGGAAAGAAGAAGACAGTGGCCGCGGCTTCCAGCCGAGGTCCCTCTGCATGAAAACTACAGATGGACAAGATTGTGGAGGAGTATGAGGACATCTTCACCTCCCCGGCAGGGGTTCCTCTGCACTATCAAGTCAAGCACTCCATCGATCTGACCCCAGGTGCGCCGCTACCCAATGGACCAATTTATCGGCGCTCCGTTCTGGAGAACAATGAAATCAAGAGGCAGATTCAGGAGCTCCTGCAGAAAGGTCACATCCGTCCGAGTTCATCGCCTTGTGGGAGCCCGATCGTGTTGGTACAGAAGAAGTATGGGACGTGGAGACTCTGTATTGACTATCGGGTGCTGAACAAGATCACTGTCCGTAATAGGTACCCGATCCCACGGATTGATGACCTCCTAGACCAACTAAAGGGGGCGAAATATTTCAGCAAGATCGATCTGAAGTCAGGATATCACCAGGTACCAATCGAACCCTCTGATGTGTGGAAGACTGCCTTCAAATCCAAGGAGGGCCTCTTCGAATGGTTGGTCATGCCTTTCGGATTGACGAATGCTCCTGCAACCTTTATGAGGCTAATGGATGACATCTTGCGGCCATTCACCAACTCCTTTGTAGTAGTATACTTGGATGACATTCTGATCTTCAGCCAGAGTTGGGAAGAGCACCTCCACCACATCCGACAGGTTCTCCAAACACTGCGGCAACACAAGCTATGCGCCAATTTGGAGAAATGCACTTTTGGCATGACCCAGGTTCAGTATCTGGGATACATCATTGATGAACAGGGAGTGCATGTCGATCCAGCCAAGATCCAAGTCATTCAGGATTGGCCCTCTCCAACCACTCTAACAGAGCTCCGCAGCTTTCTAGGTCTTGCCAACTTCTACCGTAGGTTTGCGTTGGGGTTTTCTCATATTTCTTGGCCCTTGAGTCAGGTCACCAAGGGAGGGGCGAAAGCAAGATTCTTTTGGTCTGAATCTCAACAGAAGGCATTCATGGAGTTGAAGGATCGCCTCTGCACGGCACCAGTGCTCGCATTACCATATTTAAAACAACCATTTGAGGTCGAGACAGATGCCTCTGACTATGCTATTGGGGCAGTCCTTACTCAACATGGACATCCAATGGCATATCACAGTGAAACACTTTCAGACACAATCTAGAAGTACCCCACTTATGATAAAGAGATGTATTCCATTGTACAGGCCTGCCGACAATGGAAGCATTACATTTTGGGGAAGGAAACGGTCATCCACACAGACCACCGACCCCTGCAGTTCATACAGACCTAAGGGAAATTGCAGAATGATCGCCATCAGAAGTGGTCTACATACCTGCAACAGTTCCACTTGAATATCAAGTATAAGAAGGGCAGCACCAATAATGTTGCAAATTGCCTCAGTCAACCACCGATCATGGCATTAACCACAGTGCTCAACTCTTGTGGGAACGAGACTTCTGATTGGCCACTTCTCTACAAAAGCAACCCAGAATTCGGCCACACATACCAGACACTCTTGGAGGGTCGGCATGTTGCAGATTTTCACCTCCAGGATGCCCTATTATGCCACCTCGGTAACCTTTGTGTTCCTTCAAGCGAGCGTGCCAAGATGATTTGGGAAGCACACTATAGTCGGTTTGCTGGGCATTTCGGGGTCGAGAAAACAGTGGCAGTACTGCAAAATTATTTCTATTGGCTGAATCTTCGACAGGATGTTGGGAAGTACATCAGTTCATGTACTGCCTGTGCCATTGCCAAACCGACCATTAAGAAGCACGGCCTCTATACCCCATTTCCTACCCCTAGTCGACCTTGGGAATCCATCTCCATGGATTACATGTCAGGCCTTCCTTCCACTAACCATGGAAATGACTGTGTTTTTGTCGTCGTCGACAGGTTCTCGAAGATGGCCATTATGGTGGCCTACAAGAAGAATATCACAGCGGAAGCCACTGCTAAACTCTTCTTTGAACGAGTGTGGGTGCACTTTGGGATCCCACAGTCTATCATCTCAGATCGGGACAGTCGGTTTCTCAGCAAATTTTGGTCCAGTCTCTGGTCAATACTGGACACCAAACTCACGAAGTCCACAGCCTTCCATCCTCAAACTGATGACCAGACAGAGGTTGTCAATAGGATGATTGTGCACATTCTGCGCATGTATAACTCAAAGCATCCAGGCACATGGGATGAGAGCCTCCCCTGTTCAGCACAGCTACAACCGAGCTCTTCACAGCTCCACTGGCCATAGCCCTTTTCAGGTGGGTTTGGGATTCCAGCCACTATGCCCCATTGATGTGGCCATGTCACTTGCAGCTACTCACATGAATTCAGCTCATGTCCAGTCCGAAACAGATAAGGCCACCAACTTCATTGAGCACATCCAACATATTCGCCAGCAGGTCCATGACATTCTTGAGAAATCAAATGCCAAGTACAAGCAGTGACATGATCAACATCGGGTGCCACATAATTTTCAGGTGGGCGACAAAGTCTGGTTGCATTTGCAAAAGGAACGCCTTACTGGAGCCTATCAGAAATTGAGACCACTCCGATATGGTCCTTACACCATTACTAAGGCTATGGGAGACAATGCATTTGAGCTCAGCATTCCCCCATTCCTTGGCCTGCACCCAGTGTTCAATGTGGATCGCCTTCGGCCATACTTTCCACCATTGTTAGACACATCCAACATTGCAAAACAGCTCAAACCCACAGAATTAAATCCAGATTGCATGGAACAAGCTGCAACTGACCGGATCATGGACACATAGATCAAGAACACTCGCCAACAGAATATCCAACTATATCGAGTTGTCAAAGCAGGCCAACTCCTTCAGCAGGGCAAGTGGCTCACCAGGGAACAAGTTCAGCAAAAGTTTCCTCATCTCATGGAGGAGCTAACCGCAATGGGGACCATTGCTTCCTAAGGGGGGAGGAATGATCCAGGTGGATATTGGTGGCCACCTGCCAAGTCCACCTGGACCCCCACCATTTCCTTTCTCAGCATTTTCAGTTTCCTTAATTGTAGCACAACTTACTATTTTTAGCAGTTTTTCGGGTCCTGAACTTCCGGAGCCGTTTTGAGGCCCTAAACGACGTTTTTTGGGGAATCCGGTGGAAACATGGGTCCATGGAACGGACCGATGTTGCCCATTCAAACAATGGTATTACTCGGATAGATCTTTCTAACGAGCTATTGTATGCGTCAAACGGAGATCATATGCCAAAGTTACGACCCTGGGAAGTTGATGTACCAATTTACCCCAAACGGGGCCCACAGTTTGGCATTTCATCTCCTAGGGTTAGGTTTTGGAATGTTAAGTGTTTTCCATTGTTTCTCAACAATAAATAGGCCTTCGAGCCTCATTGTAACAGAGTTCAGAGGCATGTAGCCATCACATCTCTTCTCAGAGATAAGCTACCATCGCCCTAGCTGGTTTATTTCCATTTCTGGTTGTAAGAATATTTCAGTATTTTCCATTAATGAAATGAAGTATTATTTCCGTTGCATCTTTGTGTATATGGTTATCTCTGTAATTCGTTGTGTTCCTGTTTAAATCCGGATCATGTCCACTCGGGAAGTGCGCTGAAGTTCAGATTCTCTAAATAGTACCTGCGCTGGGCCAGAAACGAGACTCTGTTTCGGTTTCGGGTCACAGTTTGCAGTTCAGTTCTTGGGTTTTGGCCAAGCAAAAAGCAATCAGTAATGCAACAATTAGGGGTAGATCTAAGGAGGATCTAAGAGCTATCACCAGGGAAATAAGATAGTTTGTGAATCAGTTGTTTAACTCATAAACATATCCAGTAGATGGATTGAAATAGCAATTATCTACTTTGCATTTCTTATGGAAAATGCAGTTCGAATGCTACTTGTAAGTTTATGAAACAAACAAAAAAGAATGATAAACAAACAAACTAATTATCTCCCCAGTGGAGTCGCCATTTTGTTACAGGGAAAAGTGTCTATATAGAACTACTCTATCCCACTAAGGTGTGACAGCTACCTTAGAAACAAACAGAGAAAAGCTACTTTCACTTTTCCTTTATGAATTATAGATAGAGAGGAACAGAAAGACCAACCTCTGTCTTGCGCTAATCTCCTGATTTGATTCCCCTCTTCTTTGATAGTCTTTATCTACCTGCTCCCTTGCACGCCCAGCTTCACAAAGTACCTGTAAGATCACAGAAGCATGGCACTATACAAAGACATGGATCTATAATCATAAACAATCTAGGATCAAATCTAAATTGACCATACAAATGTAACAAGCATCAATGACACAAGAGCACGGAGGAAAACATGAATAGCTTTTATTGATAAAACAAGAAAGAGCCAAGAGGAGTTACAACCAGTTGTTCTGACCCAGCATCAACCTCCCAGCAAAGAAGCCCCTCTTCACCTCAAACAAAGCTTAGATCACCCAACAATCTGATGTTTGTCTCAAGAAACCAACAGCAATTCCTTACAATATGCAAAATTCCAGCCTCTGGATCTCTAGGATGAGGGATCCATATATAGATGTCTGTAATGGAGATGAGTCAGCTTATGATTTGATTAGTGTCTTCCCTTTGACAGTTCTTGCTTCCACTTGGAGATTGATGATCTCTTTCTCATCCTTGGTCGAATTCAGTGAGGCAAGTGTCACAGGAGAAGTTTCTGGAAGTTTCCATTGCCTCTCCACCTCGCGGAATGACACTTCCATTTGTCATTTCTCACCCATCGCACCCCATAGAAGGGATTCTTGAAATGCAACACACCCTCACAGTGTATTTAGTTGAGATGCAATGCACTTAGCTAGTGGAGCAGCTGAAATGATCCTGTTTTGACCAATTCTGAGCAGTTTTTCATGGAAAACTTCTGGGAGAAGCTGTAATCTATTGACCTTGTTCCTTTAGGGGTTAGAACAACATTTTTAGGGACTTAGGAGCCCTTGGTTTATGGACATTTCATGCTTGGGGTTGTAGTGCCCAAAAATGTCTATAACAGTTGGGCAGAAGGACCAATGCATAAGCCCGTGACTCATTTGTGGTAGAGTCGATAAGGTTGATAGAGGTCATGGTTTCGAACCCTCACCTCACATAATAGTCCATTGTTTTTTTTATTATTAGAAAGTAGTTTGGCATAGTCAACATAGACATTGGCGGTATTCAATGGTTAGAGCTTCGTCAGTTTGTTTGATATAAATGGTGACATATAGTTCCAACGGTGGTCTATGTATATAGATGATGTTGTTTAGTGGATGGATAATATGTGGTCCTTGGCAACGATTCCAATTCCTAATGTTCCACTAGTTTTAACTTAGAGGTTCTTGTTGGGGCTTGGTTAGAAATCTAGTGGTTGGTTTGATATATATGGTGACATATACCTCCAACGATAGTCTAAGTATACATGTTGCTGTTTGTTGGTCAGATAATATGCGGCCTCTGATGATGATTCCAATCCATAATGTTCAACTAGGTTTAGCTTGGAGGTTTCGGCCGAGGGTTGTGTGGGTCCACCTGGGTGGCCCGCCCATCTGTAATATAATAATAATATCACATAACCATTGGAAGAGTGGAATGGCTGACAACCCCCGTGGTTTTATCAACTGGTTCAAATTTAAGGGATATTAGAAAAATTAAGTAGGCGATAAATTCAGCCATCTGGTGGTCAGATTTCGTGCGTCGAGTTGCTGCCAATTTACTGTGTTATTTATCCTACCACTCGGCCATGTTCGACCAAAACTTTGATCATCTATAAATTGACCATACGAACTCGGATTTGAGTTCCATTCACACCGATAGAATCATAGAATTGAGCACTATGATCTGGTCTTGGTTTTGCTTCCATGTGGCAAATTTGATTTTTGGTCTATTTTCAAGGCCACTTGTACTTTTGGATACTCTGGATCATTCCTCCCCACTAAGAAGATTTTGGTCCTCCAGAAACATGACCACAACCTGCACACTACCTGCATCCTCATCAAGCCACGCTTTTGCATTGCATGCAAATTAGGTACATTATTTTCAATTAGATACAAAACGACACTTGACTCAAAGAACCTCATACTTTCCAAGAGATTATACACTCTTTGTTAAAGTTTTACATAATAGAAATCAATACCTCAGCTATTAAAAAAAGGCCAAAAACATCATTGTTTCTATAAAAAGTGATGGAAAACACATAATCACTTTTAGAATTATTCACATCACATGATTTAAAAACTGTGGCCATGAGAACCTACTATATCTAGTAAAACCATTTGTTACTCAATAAAGAAGAACACCATTAACATGGTGGATTCATTTCTTGAACATCTTTGCCAACTGGTTTCTTCATGAGCGTTATGGGCCTGGAGTGTCTAACACATGCCTTTTTGGTGTCCATCCTCATTGCAGTAACTACAATGATTCTTTTTCCTACAAGCTTTCTGAATCGTCTGCGAATGATTTCTCCATGTTTTGAAGATGTATGACCTTCACTCTAGCTTCATCAAGAGACTTAGGTACGAATAATAACAACAAATGATGAAAATAACTATACAAAGAGCTAATATATTTAATCAATGTCTCAAAAGTGTCTAGTGGAACATTCAATTCTAATGAATTTTTTATAAACTCCTCTATATAATTATGAACAATTTGGCCCCTTTTTTCTTTCAAATTTTGTCATTCAATCATGGCCTTATGTCTGTAACCTAATGGATAAAATTATCCTCTTAAAGCAGAAATGAACTTAGACATAGATGAAAGAAGTTTACAACTACCCTTAATACCTTGCTACAATTTTCCTACCCATCGTATAAGAGAAGTGCCACTCAATCGATGGAATCCTAGATGGATCTTGAATTCATCCTCTTTGATTTGTAGTATGCAGAAATACACATAAACCTGTCTTATCTAGTTAGCTATCCTTTTTGCATTATATTGTCTAGTAAAAATAGGTAAATAGAATTTGACATCTAGCTTAAAAAGGGGATTTTTAGATGGATTCCTCTGATTCCTATTAGAGTGATGAGAAAAAGAAGAATAATTGTGACTAGGAGATGGAGAGGAAGGAGGCCCTTCTTCACCGCCTCCATGATTTACCAATGCATGGTCATCTTGCTCTTTCTTCTTAGGCCTTATTGTCTTCCCACACTTTGAAAAGAGCCTTTTAACTTTCTCTTCCATGGCGAAGAAACCATTGCAATAATTTCAATCTTCCTCGATTCAAGATTTCTCATCTACCATGTTCTGTCTTCATGGTGCAACCCCTAATTTAGGATTAAAAGGCTTATTTTTCCTCCACCTCTTTGGAGCTTGTTTTTGGTTAGCATTCTCTCATGTAACTTGCATCAAGAAGACCTGCTCTGGTACCAAACTTGATCCAGATGTTTTAACTTCAAGGATGCATTCAAAGTTACATATAAAACATCACATTAACCTACTAAATTAAAACCACATGAAAATAAGCAGGAAATATAATAAAGCACGAGATCAAGGACACAACAATTTGATTACAGAGTTCACCCAATTTGGATTATGCCTTTGGGCCCTCCTCAACAGTGGAGAGGACTTGTTGTATTAAGTGGCATCAAAGAAATCAATTACAAGCAACTTTACAAAAATGAACCTTATACCAATAATATGAATGATGGCCTAAATATGGAAAGCTTTGTTAGTGAAACAAACATCCCCACAAAATCCCTAGCATGAAAATGCGGAAAATGGACTATAAAATTGTCTGATTATGACATTGTCACCACTGGCCCACTAAGGGAATCTTCAAATAATTTTGTTGATGCCCATGCTCAGGGTTCCAAGCCCTAGACCACTTGTGGCTCCATAAATCCACCCTTTGCCTCTACTCCTTTTTTGGCTAAAAATTTCTAGTTTAAAAAAAATATGTTGGGAAGAGCCTGCGAGGTGTCAACCCGTGGCTCGTTTCTAGCAGGGTTGTTTACGTCGGTGGAGGTCATGATTTCGAAACCGCTGCCTCCCATAATAATCAACCATTTTTATTTTAATTTGCAAATAGTTTGGTGCAATCAGCATAGATGGTTGGAGGTCTTCGACAACTATAGATTTTTCATTTTATTTCATATATATGGTGACATATAGTTCCAACGACTGTCTATGTATAGGCATGATGTTGTTTGGTGGTCAGATAATATGCAGTCTTTGGTGGTGATTTCGATCCTTAATGTTCCACCAGGTTTAACTTATAGTTTCCTTCTTAGGGTTGGGTAGCTCCGCCTGGGGTGGCCTACCCTCCTGTAACATAATAATAATATCACATATCTGTTCACAGGGAGGCGGGGTTGACAACCCACCCCGCAATTTTATTAATAATTTTTTTTTTATAATCAACCAGTTGAAATTTTGCTACCATGAAATAAGCTATATTAGAAAAATTAAGTATTTGACAAATTTACCTTTTCGATGGCTTTATTATGTGCATTGGGTTGTGGCCAATTTGTTCCATTGTTAAGCTTTCCAATTGACTAAGTTTGACCAAATATTTGACAAGCTATAACTTCAACACACAAACTCGGATTTGAGTGTCATTCACAGTGTTGGAATTAGGTTTACGAGCACTACGATCTAGTTCTAGTTTTCCTTCAATAAGAAAACTTCGATTTTAAAGCTATTTTCAAGGCCACTTGTACTTCTGGATCCTCCTAGATCATCCTATCCCCAGGGATCATTCAACTCACCCTTCTTGGAAATTTGTACATTTCCCAATATTTCAAAGCTGATGAATGATCCCATTAAACACAATCTTGCATGGTCCCTGGCCCCAACTAAGATTAAAACATACACAACTAAATTTGGTGGTAAACTTAGTGGATTCCTTGCAACTCACATTACAACTTACCACCTATGGTCTTCATCCAAATATTTTATGGGTGATAGAATTATCCTACATCTTTTCCAAAGAAGTCTTACTTGTGATGCTATCGAATTGTCTAATGATATAGAGAGAGCATCACTTTTCCTAACTTCATGAATTTATCCCATGCCTTTGTTGACCATTATAAATTTCCTATTAGGTATGAAAATAGATCAAATATACACACCAACATTTTGCAACACACCTGCACCCACAATTCATATCATATCCATGAGTTGAGAAGGAGATGAAGCATATTCTGAACCAAGTTTCCTGATGTGTGGTTGCATGAATTGTGTACCAAGTTGTTATTTCTTAGGATTTCCAAAGATTTTCTAAGGTAGGGTCCCGAACTTAAAAACAACTCATCGTGTGGTCCCATCAATTAGACTTGATTTATTCTCAAATGGGTAATTTACATGAGATCATTCCTCATGTCCCTAATTCATCGATTGATATATTGAGTCACATGCTTGGAACCCATGCTGATGGTGTACTGGGTTTCATATTCTTAGGCAACATAGGGTATCTACCAACTATTAAGACATCCCCTAAAAATCCTAATGCTCTTTTTCAGGAATTCAAGGAAATCACTATACGATCCACACTTGTGAAGAATCCTTAGCAACTAGGAGGTAAAAAGACGAAAGTAAAATCTAAAAGAACTTTGAATAATGAACAAGAAGCACTGCAAATATAAGAGACCATTGCGGGTTGCATGAAAGAGAAATTTAAAAAGAACCGATTTTTCTTGAATTATTTATGCGGAAGACCATCTTACTCATGAATTGTCCTAGATGGATGAGATCCATCATTATTTCTTGCAACAACCAACTACTCTTCAACTTGTTTTCTTTATGAATCTATTGTTGGCCCAACATCAATATATGGTTGTGAAATAATTCCACTCCTATTTAACAAAGGGGATTGGGAACACTTATTCTAATTGTGCCTCATCATCCATGCAAGGTATCTTCCTAGGGAACATATATTTAATGTGAAAACTAGAGCCCATAACTATGACAATCCTGAGAGTGGTACTTTCACATCAGAACCTATGAATCCTACTCCACCCAACCGTATTCTTCACTTTGATAAACCAACATTGAATCCTATAGCTTTTCATCCTAAATGCACACTTCATAATACTATGTGTGATCCCATTGCAAGGACCACTCTCAAATATAGCATTGTTGAGTATATGGCCTAAGCCTCTCCTAGTATGTCTTCGCCCAAGTCCTACAAATTTTCCCAATGAAACGCAAGACATTCTTAGTTACTAATGGTGGATAAAATCCCTTAGATTCAAATCTTACCGCCTCTGATCGATCCTCATCGAAGACCCATCATCACATCATCTAGCCCTCTAGATAATGGTACATGTATCTGGAAATCACATTAATCATAAAATATTGGAAGAGGAGATATCAATAAGTATTATGTCATCGAAGTGTTGTAAAAATATTAGTTCCGAAACTTTTTCTCCACCTAAGTTTGCATTAAATACCTTCAATTGGAATACCTTACAACCTTACAGAAATTTTCTCTCTTTGCCTATCGATATTAGGGGAAAATGATCTCAGTTGAGGTTTATGTGATTAATCCACCCTTATATTGTAACATTTTTCTCATGCAAAGTTGGTTTTATCCCATGACTACTATTGTTTCATTTTTCTTCTACATTGTGATGTTCGTCATAAGGGGAAATAATCTCTATCAACTAGTTCAACTTTTGCAAGCCTAACTTAGACTTTCATGATGGTCTATTCATCCAATTTATATATTATTCCCATTTCGCTGATGAATGCATTGGATTAGGGATGTTTAAATACCCTTCATTAATGGGAACTTTTCCCTTGCTTCCCCTAGAACTATCGTAGTCATCTAACACTACCAACATATTCATGCATATCACCTTTTATTATGATGGGTCTCATGATATTTGGATAATACATTCTCTTATGAAAATCAACATGTGTGAAAATCAAATGCCTTTGAGCCCCGCTGATTTTTCCTATCAAGCTATTGAAATAGCGACTAATGACCTCATGTTAAGTTCTTGCAATGATGTTAAGCTTGATGTTTATCCCTCATCTTAATGATTTTTTGCCCATTCCAGTTTCCATTACTCCCTCGATCCTAGTATCCCATGTGATGAATCCATATTGTAAGCTATGAAATCTCAGATCCACCTTGGGAAGAATCTCATCATCGATATTCATTCCTCCCTATTTTGGAACTCTTGAATGTTGATTTGTACAACCTTGTCTTATCACGGAGTGGAAACTCATTGTAAGGTCCTAACATGATATATGATGTGTTCTCTTAAGGAAACTTTACAAACATCTCACCTCTCACACCCATTTTTATTTTCTTGAAACTTCAGTTCATGTAAAACTTCATTATTGTGGTAGATCACAATGAAAATTCATTACGAATTACAATAGTATTTTCAAGGAATTTTGTGATTTTTTTCTTGACGTTATGAAGAAATTCTTTGCATTTATACTTAAGTTATAGATAATTAAATCATCACCTATGAAGGGGTTAGCCATATTCTGTAACAACTCAAACTAGTCCACCCTTGAAAAGGTGTCTTTGTAAAGGTAGAAGTTAAGAAAATGCATAAGGCTTAGCTCATATATCTTGCCCCCATGACCAAATGTGTTCTTGCAATTTTTCTTCTCACCAAGAAACTGTGAACCACTATTTTCCTCTTTTTCCACGATAGGGTTATTCATCTTGCATATCTTCACTAGGTTATGGTCCCCAATTATCCAAGTTCTTTTTTCCTTTGTATCAAGTATAAGGATCTAAGTTAGACCTATCCAAATGATTATTTATATGATGGGAACACTCACTTAGATCCCCACAATGAGCTATATATGAGGAGGTAACATTCCTATACCTCTAGGTGTGGTACCTCATACATATGTAATTAGTGTGTTTTGTGATTTGTTTTTACATGTGTGTCATGCTTCGGTCTGCTACTTATTATGTTTGTTACTTGGTTTACATATTTCTATATCCTTTTCATCCTATATAGGATATATAGATGATGTTATCTGTGGTTCTCAAAAGTATGCTTGTTCAACATGTGTACTGTTTTGGCCCACTAAAGAAATTTTTAGTTCATGGGGTATCCTTCTAGGCCCAACCACTAACATCGTAGCGGATTGGAATGTTGTCATTGAAATCATAACTAAGGCCATAGATCTAGGCATCCACTACTTGGTGGTGAATTTGGAATCTTAGCTCATGGTATGACAACTTTCACATCTATAATGTCCAACATCCTATCTTATCTCATCATTATCTCAGGTTAATCTTTTTCATGTGTCACTAGTGATTCTAATGCATTGCTTGATTGATTGGCTAACTATGTATTGCAATGGAATTTAGCACATACATATTATCAAGATAATGAACATCCATATACAGTAAACACATGGGATCCATTGCCTCATTGTTAACACATCCATATGTAAACAATTAAACACATTTGTATACATCTAGAATTTAGTTTGCATACATCATCCAAAAAACACAACAAATGTTATAGTCCAAAATTGGGCTCACAAGCCCAGGTGTTAAAAATAGCAACAAGAAATGATAAAAATTGAATCTAGTATATTCCAATTTTAATTTGTCCTTGAATTAAAATTGAGAATTAAAATTGAAATTTAGTCTCACCAGTTGCTTGAAAAATATTTAATTAATTCATTATGGATTAATTAGTTGGAGAAATTCAAGCTAGAAGTCTTTGTGAAGTCATGCAACAATTATCCCTTAAATTAAGGAGAGTATCCCTTAACTAAGGAGATAAGATTTAGTTGTAATTAGCTAGCTCAGTTTATTGAGTTAAGTCCAGTTAAATTAGTTCCAAACTATTTGAGGAGCTAATTGTGAGTGCAGTCAGTTAATGCATGCATGCATCTAACTAGTGTACTCTAGATAACTGAAGATTCTCTCATCCAAAACTCATGCATGTCTATTCAAGGAAGGACCTAGTTGAGCTAAATGTCAAGGACAGGTTGCTACCAGGTGCATGAGTTTTCCTATAAAGGAAACTCATCCATGCGGAAGTAATAAGGTTCCTTGAGGATTACACAGTTTTACACGGTGTAAGATCGGTGTGACTGATCAGTGTTACACTTGGTAACGATTGGATCACCCAGGAGAAACAGTGCAAGGAAATAGGACGCTTGGAGGGTAGAGGAGAAGGTCTATGAGAATCATTGTTTTCCTGTGAGCATACAAGAGGATTGTACTGACATCTGGCTAGTTGTGAGAGCTAAGGCTTTGTGTAATCATGATATATTTCCACCTTGTATGATAATACAGATAGTGGGGTTTTTAGCCGAGCCTTTCCCCTGAGTATTCTTTTGTGTTTCATGTGCATTGATTCTTCTTCTGGTTATACATGTTCTACTTGATCTTTCTTAAACCTATTAAGCTTTCGCAAGTTTGATTGTAGAATTAAATTAAAGTATTTTTCTTTAGTTATATTGCATTATAAGGTTGACCTATAGTAAGAATTTCTACACCAGGCTCATAAAAACATTATAGAACTAATCAAAATCAATTTATACACGAAAAACATAGGGCCAAAAAAGGCTTCTTGTAACCTAGAATGGAGAAATACATGCTTCAATGCTTTTCTTTAGTGTAGGAGATGAATTTTTGGGCCTAAAAATGCTTTAGCCAAAACCCAATGGAGAATTGTTGGCTTAATATTTCCCCACTTGTTCATAGCCGAAGCATTAAAGAATTTTTTTTTTCAGGAGGGGGTCCTCAATAAGGAAAATTAAGGGAAAAACCACATGAAAGTTACATAAAAATAAAGAGGAGGCTACAATAACTTCCCTAATGCTGATGGAGTCGATCTGCATGGTTTTATTCTCCTAAGATCTGAAAAACAAGGTTGAGCTACAGGACAATTTTCTCCAAAGTTTGTATCCTTATGGGTGACAAATACAAAGTATGGTCAAAATTTTGCTTTATGTATTGGTGAAGTGGGACCAAAATCATTTGTTTTACTTTAACAATTCCTCCTAATGTCAAACATTTAAATCCTTGGGAGTCTTTTTCATATTTATTTATCATTATAACATGCTACTAAGGATTATGTGATGATATTTTCACTATTGCTTTATGAAGAACATGGATTTGTCATCACATCTAATACTACCCTGAGGTATAGTGTTAAAACTAGAATAAGCGGTTAGGATTCATGAATTTGATCACTAAATCACTTACCTTTCCACATCATTCCACCATTCCTCGAGACCGACACCCATCATGTTGATGAGCCCGAAAAATGGATAATTATATGGGCTCATTCAACCTCCTAATTCGACTTAATCCACCATTCTCATTAGTTTATTGCATGTTTTTTATTATATTTATGCTAATAGAGTGAATTGGGTTAGTCATTATGCCAACAAGTCTAATGTGTGCTTTGTGTAGTCTTTTTTGGTCAATTTGGAGACAAAATCAAAGGTCTTAATGAGCACTTGGCAGCCAAATTCGTGGGAGAAAAAGGGAGAGGATTTTTAGGAAGGTGTCCCTTTCATTTATGGGCCCTTACCTCGAATTCGCGACCATCAGCTCAGAGTTCAAGGGCCACCAAATCAATTATCACAAGGGCAGCGAAGCAAGTCAAGTAAGACTGATGTTAACTACAAGTTTTGGGTAGCCAAGTCCCTAAAGTTTAGGAGGACTGTTGGGGTCCTCAATTTGTATAAATAAGATGCCTTAGCGCCTCATTTTGGTTAGCCAGTAGTTATTCACTTTATAGTCATTTTGTATTCATTTTGTAGTCATTTTGTAGTTCGATTTTTAGGCAGTAGATTAGCTTTGCTTCCATCACATTTTCAAGTTCTCCTTGTGGACAGTTCTTGGAATGTAACATTTCTTTTGATCAATAAAGATGAATCCAGCTTTGCACCAGCTCTAAATCTCTCTTAGGAGGCTATAGCGCTTAGGCTTCGGCCCAACTCAAGTGCCCCAGTACCTCCTTTGTTTGCTTTCATGTGTCTTTGTTGCATTCTTAGAATACAATCTGCTATTTAGATTTAAATCTTGTTTTTTTTATTTAGGTCGTTTTTTATGAGTAAAATAGTTTTTCATGCTAAGATTTAGTTGACAGGTTGTTAACAGAAAAAGCTTCAAGAAAAGGGCCATCAAACATCTATGGTTTCACCTCTCCCTCAGTGGGATCAGGAGCTGTGACTACGATGACTTTGCTGCCCACAAAAACACTAATTTTGCTTTGCCATGCAATCACTAGTGTTTGATCTTCATGTGTAGAAGTTGGTTACAAGTTCAGACTTTCATTTTCTTAGTTGCATGAGTTAAAATACATGGTTTCATTGCAGGTGACACTTCTGTTCATTCTCTTTACTAACAGCTAGCAAATTAGGTCAACGTAACTAGGTCTTTGAATTTACAAGTCTTTGTTCGTTCATATTGGAAAAACGACTTGCAGAGCACCTGTACCACTCCTTCATCTGCTTATTCTCCATCAACACCATCCACTCCACCCTCTACTTAGAATCCTTACATCATATTTGCCACATTTGCTCACATAACCCTAGTTTTTGTACATCATTGTTTAAGCCTTCTTTGAGCCAACTTAGCTATCTACACCTTCTCACCACTCCATCCACCAGTCCCTGGGCCACTTCAAACCCCTATCCTACCTCCATATCCATTCATTCATCTTCCCTCACTCACCCATCCTCCAAAATCCAATTTTTAAGCATCTTGTAGAAATTTCTGAACATCCTGTAGAAATTCCTGAAACATCCTGTAGAACCCCTGTAGACTTCCTCTAGAAGCTCACGAATGATGTTTCTTGATAGCCAAACTTTGTGAAACTCTCTGGGAGGGTGTTACGGACCCCTTAGGCCCTGTCTGAACTTTCCTGACCTCTTCCAAGTATTTCATCTCGCCAATCCACCTCTGCACAGTAAAAAACAGTTAAATTATATGCATGATAATTGTGACAACTTATTCAAAAATACAAAAAGATATTTTCTTCAGATAGTGATAACTTAGACACATGCATTTTAGCTTCCTAGAAGTCGATGATAGCTCTTTCAGTAGCTTGCATCCTCTTTTTAGCGTCAGTAGGGCTAGCTGGTAAAATTAGGTTTTTCTAGGGTTTGCGTTTCCTTTCCCCTTTCCAGTTTCTTTCTGCAAGTCAATTAGCCCCTTTGAGTTAGCTTTCATTCATCAGTTAAAAAGCTTCTTCTAAGAGCTCATAGAATTTGGCTTAAGCTCCTAGCGGACTTGTGCCTGCTGACCAAGTGACAGATGTGGCAAGAGCTAGTACTTGTGCATACAGCACCATCGCTTCCAAGTTTGTTACAAACTACCGGGTTGATAAAATTAAAGAAGGGAGTTCCAAGAGTTGTAGAATTATTGCTGCAATACTGGGGCTCACCACTCTTTTTGGCGTCGTCTGCAGGGAAGCGTCAGAGTATTGGTGATTGCTGCTTTTCTTCTATTTTTCACTACAACCTTCTGCTAAGTAGTTTACTTCATTTCCATTATGCAATTTCATTTCTGTAAAAGTAGATTAGCATTTCCTACTTTCATAAATTAGCATTTCAATTCCGCAATTTCATTTCTGCAAGCGTAGATTAGCATTTCAATTCTGCAAGCGTAGCCTAGCATTTCATTCCTGCAATTTCATTTGAGAAAAATAGATTAGTCCTTTCCTACTTTCATTTCAATTCTGCATTTTCCTTTCAACAAGATAGTTAGTTGCAGTTCAATCTATTTCAGTTTTGCAGGTACAAGCAGAAAAAAGAAGCAAAAGTCAACCAAAAAGATTTCCTTTCATGCCTTCTAGGAGTAGAGATAATTCAGAAAAATGATTGCACAACAACCCCACTGCTTCTCACAGCCAACCTTCTCTCTTCTTCGATGGCTGTGAGTAAAGAACCCTTAGGTGGACAGTGATACATATTTGAAGAACCTCAAGGGAAGAAGAAGAAGAAAACATTCCTTTGGAGCAAATGGCTACAAGAAGAAATGTTGGGAGCAATAACTTATCCAAAAATGAATTTTCAAATCAGATGGAAGATTTCAAGAGCGAGGTAAGGCAATTTCTTGCCATGCAACTGGATACCTTGCGGATCCAAAAGAAGCAAGAAGAAGCGAAGAGGGCTTTGGCCATTTTTTGTCCTAGGTGCACTAGAAAGCATCCTAGGAATGAATGTCCAATGCACTCTCTAGAAGTGTGTTTCATCTATGAAGAATACCATCCTACGAATCAGTGCCCTTCCTTGCCTGGACTTAAAGCTGCATACCAGAGAACCAAAGGAGCCACTGAATCACTCTATTATATGAACCAAAGGAGGCCGCATGAACTCATACCCTACCAGCAGGGAATGCAAGTTACATCCCAGACCTATTCAGACCCCTATCAAACCACTTCCATGCCTTCTTGGGGTCCTCCTACTCACCCTTCCTGGTTCACACCTCCTCCTTGTTCCTTCACAGATCCATATTATGCCCAACCAGCTGCTCATTCATTTCACTCTTATGCTCAGCCATAGCCTCAATGGAATGCACCTCATCAGGGGTGGAGGCCCGAGTGCAACACTCCTCCCACTCATTTTCCTCCACCACCTGCTCATCCACAACCATCGCCTCCTGCTCCACCAAGGCAACTCAAAATGCTTGCCCAACCACAACCCCATCCACATCCATCTCGAATATACACCCCCACTCAACTATCCGTACCACCATTTCCACACCTGTCCGTTGCAGTAGCTCAACCCAATTGCAAAGTTGAGGCACAACATGTTCAAATGACTCCTCTTGAGCTCGATGATCTTCACCATAGCTCAGGAAGAGTATTGCAAAAGAGAGATTATATTGACAACATTGAAGGAGCAAAGGCAAAAGAATATTTAAAAGAAAAGATCAAAGAACCATGGGCTACACTTGATGAAGAGAAGAGATCAGAATCAGAGATCAAGAAAGCTCCCTCATGGTTACCATCAAATCTTCCATGTATTCAAGAGAAAGATCAACAAAAAGAGGAAGATGAGAAAGTTATGGTAGAAGGTGACATGAAACATGGTCTAGATTAGCAAAAGGACCAAGGATATCAGAGCTATATTGATATATGGTTTCAGACAGTCACTAAGCTGCAGCGGTACTCTCTCCCTCAGCTATGTTTGATCCCTTCAAAGTCAGATCATTTGGTCTCTGAAATCCAGATAGCTGTCAAAGCATGCATTTCAAGCCTCCACATCATTTTGTCTCTAATATCGATGTGCACATGGCTCCATTGGAAGTATTCTTACACTTGAAAATGATTTTTTTTTTCAAGTAGGGTAGGGTATAAAAAAAAGAGAAAAAAAGAGAAAAAATGAAAATAAGAAGAAAATAAAAATCTAAGGTGAAAACCTCCTCGGAGGCACCTTAGATTGGCTCATTAATTGAAAACCTCCATGAGGCGATCAATGGGTTGGAAAGAAGAGAAAATAAAAAGGGAATAAGATCCCTAGGTGAAAACCTCCCTTGGAGGCGCCCAGGGTAGGCAATTAGGGTGAAAACCTCCATGAGGCGCCCTAGTTGTTTTTCAAAAAAAAAGAGAAAAAGAAAAAGAAAAATAAACCTAATTTCCATTGGATGATTGTAGGTTGCAAGAAGGACATTACAGGTCAGGAGGATCATTCAAAAAAAAGACAAAGGAAGTTATGTGCTTTGTACAGGGAGTTCTGAGTCTTCTACAGGAAGTTTTGTGTCTTCTACAGGAAGCCTACAAACGAGCGAAAATTGATCTCTGAAGAGGACCTGAAGGCCGAGAATCTATCCATGAGGCCTGCAAGCATCCATGTTTCCATCCCTCACCCTTCTCCATCATTTTTTCCATATCATTGTGCTTCTTTCCTCAGAATTATGTGTTCTACAGGATGTTCCTGTAGAAATTACAGGATTTCTACAGGAAGCTAAAAATGGATTGCAAAAAGGTAGTTTCGTGAACATGATAGCTTCCTCAAGGGTTTAGAAGTCCTCCTACAATTTTCAGACTCCTCCTCCATCATATCCATGCCTGCATCACAGCCCAAGCTCATTTTTTTTACCATGCAAAAACTTGCAGAATGCTTTGAAGAAAAAAATACATAGAACAGAATTTGTTTTTTCCCTAGCTTTAAAACCATGCATCCATTTGCAAAAATGTTACAGGAGGGAGTTGTATAGGGATGATGGCAACATGCCTGAGCAATTTCATCCAATTCCGGTGCACGGTTTCCAAGAAATCCGCCTCCACCACCTTGAGCTATTTTTTCGTTTTCTCCATATCCGTGCATTCGTTTCAAAACATGTTTCATGGGGAGATGCATATGGGTGATAGTAACCTACACAAGCAGTGTCAGCCAATTCCGATGCATGGTTTCCGAGAAATTGATCTCTGCAATCTTCAGCCATTTCCAGTTTTCCTCTAAATCTTTGCATCCATTGATCACGATTTTTCTATGGGAGGTGCATAATGATGATAGGAACATGCTCAGCAAGTTTCAGATCGATCCAATCTATCGTTCGGGAGTAATGGCGAAAACAAGTTTTGGTCCTGTGAAAATTCAGCAGCAACAGCTTGAGGGTGCAGATCTGAACGTGGAGATGAACTCCTGCAGCTTAGATCTGGCTAGAGGATACCTGCATAAGCAAAATAACCACACATCAGACAGCAAAGAGCTTATAGCACAAAGGAGCCATCATGCAACCACTGAAACAGATGCATGCAACAGCAAAAAGCACCTCACACCAACCATTTGACTTCAGGTACGTGACTAAGACTTGTTCCTCTATTGCATGAATCTAATCTAAGCACTACATGAACGAATGAGATGGGGGATTCAGCCAGGAAGCTAGCCATATTCGATTGCAATCATCCAGGAAAAAATCACACAGCATGCATGTATAGTCATTCACGTGGAAGTTGAAAAACACAGGCAGTGGTGGACGTGTTAAACTCCAGAACACAGGACATCATATAATTAACAAATAGAAGAAGACATGCAGTTCATAACATCACTGCAGTTTGAAAAAGCCAACGCACATGTTTTTGCCACCTCACCACAAATCACGCAGCAATTTAAGATGGCTCAGCTGAAACTCATAAACTGTTGTTCATGTGCACTTTCCACATCCCCAACTGAAGTGTGCACAATCGGTTAGCCTATAGTCCTCCACTGAGTTTTTCTACCTGTCTTCGAGATTCTGCTACGTATCAGGCTCGCTCAGAGGTGCAGGGGCAGTCTACAGGCGTTTCTACAGGAAGTCGTCTACAGGAAACGCAGAAAACAACCATGCAGAAAGAAAACGTGGGATTTTCATCAAAATTTCAAGCTCCAGACGAGGTAGGCTCAGGAAACTTCTCTGCATATGATATTTATATAAGGTGGAGGATTGAAAAACACAATATTGGGTTGAAAGAAAGGGAAGTGAAGCTTAAAATGTTGCCCGTGTTTTTTCCCTCCTTTGGGTTATACACAGTCTCTCCATTTTCCTCCTCTACATCCGAAATATGCCTTTTCCTTTCTCACATTATTTTGAAAAAAGGATGCAACCATATAAGCCAACCTATGAGAAACAAAATTTGCAAGACTATCCACTCTTTGAAGTAAAACCTTGTGTTATAAATATTCTCTATTCTGTCAAAGGTATTGATTTTTCTCAAAAAAAAAAAAAAACACCGAGAAGCAAATTCAAGTTGGAAACAGTTCGAGGAAAAATTTCAAATTGATTTTGTGAAAAAGAAGAACATGAGAAATTCCTGACTCCAGAAAGACAAACCTCAGCCATTTCTCTATTTCTGGTTTTGAAAGTTTGTTTCCTCCCTCCTCACCTGAACATTTCCAGCAGTCACCACACATCATGATAGGGAGATTTTTAGAAATATGGCAGGGGAAGATGAGGAGGAAATAGAAAAAGAGGAAAAGACCAAAATGGAGAAAGAAGGACTTGAAACCAAGGAGGAAATCAAAACAGAAGGTGAGAAGGAAGATCCAGAACAGAAAAGAAAAAGACTAAAGCAGAGAAGGCAAAAACTAAGCAAGATGAGAAGAAATCCAAAACAGAGCATGAGGAAGCAAGATATTGAGGCAGAGAAGAAAAATAAGGGTAAGGAAGCTAAGGGAGAGAAAACCTAGGGCAAACCATCATAGGGGAAGCCACAGGAAAAGCAAGAGGAAAAGCAAGAAAGAAGAAGGAAGAAACAGAGAGAAAAAACAAGTTTAATCCCTGGAAATTGTTGCAGGTTGCAGGAACACAATGCGGAAAGGGGGTCTCCCAACACAAGCAAAAGGGTCCCTACCAAGTTCCCAGGCATCCTCACATCCATCCCCTCCATGAACACTCATTTTTTCAGGGTTCGGGCACAATCTAGTCATGGTTCAACCTTCTACAGGAAGCTACAAGACTTTCTACAGGAAGTTCTGTATTTCTACCAGAAACATCCTGTAGAGCCTTTGGGCAGGCCAGAATCGATTATGGAGAGGGATTTGAACCTAGAAGTTTATTGAGGAGGCATGCAACCACTCTTTTCTTCCATCATCCACTGGTTTCATCTCCTTTCACCACCATTGCCACCATCTGATTGAATATACTTGCACAATCATACCAAAGCTGAGAATTCTTTAGGGAAAGGAGCAGGCACTGGGAAGAAGCAGAGAGAAAAGAATGGTTTCATGAACGAGAAGAGAACATCACTTCAGAAGCTTGGCATGACAGGGAGGCCACCAAGGCCATCAAAGATGAGGAGATATATTGGTTGCTCAGAGGATGAGCAACACTTTCAGTAGGGGGTGATGATGAGCCCCAAAAATGGATAATTATATGGGCTCATTCAACCTCCTAATTCGACTTAATCCACCATTCTCATTAGTTTATTGCATGTTTTTTATTATATTTATGCTAATAGAGTGAATTGGGTTAGTCATTATGCCAACAAGTCTAATGTGTGCTTTGTGTAGTCTTTTTGGTCAATTTGGAGACAAAATCAAAGGTCTTAATGAGCACTTCGCAACCAAATTCGTGGGAGAACAAGGGAGAGGATTTTTAGGAAGGTGTCCCCTTCATTTATGGGCCCTTACCTCGAATTCTCCACCATCAGCTCGGAGTTCAAGGGCCACCAAATCAATTATCACAAGGGCAGCCAAGCAAGTCAAGTAAGATTGTTGTTAACTACAAGTTTTGGGTAGCTGAGTCCCTAAAGTTTAGGAGGACTGTTGGGGTCCTCAATTTGTATAAATAAGAAGGCATAGGGCCTCATTTTCGTTAGCCATTAGTTAGTCACTTTATAAATATTTTGTATTCATTTTGTAGTTCGATTTTTAGGCAGTAGATTAGCTTTGCTTTCAGCACATTTTCAAGTTCTCCTTGTGGACAGTTCTTGGAATGTAACATTTCTTTTGATCGATAAAGATGAATCCAGCTTTGCACCAGCTCTAAATCTCTCTTAGGAGGCTGTAGCTCTTGGGTTTGGGCCCATCTCAAGTGCCCCAGTACCTCCTTTGCTTACTTCCATCTGTCTTTGTTGCATTCTTAGAATACAATCTGCTATTTAGATTTGAATCTTGTTTTGTTATTTAGGTTGTTTTTTATGAGTAAAATAGCTTTTCATGCTCAGATTTAGTTGATAGGTTGTTAACAGAAAAAGCTTCAAGAAAAGGGCCATCAAACATCTGTGGTTTCACCTCTCCCTCAGTGGGATCAGGAGTTGTGACTAGGATGACTTTGCTACCCAAAAAAACACTGATTTTGCTTTGCCATGCAATCACTAGTGTTTGATCTTCATGTGTAGAAGTTGGTTACAAGTTCAGACTTTTGTTTGCTTAGTTGCATGAGTTAAAATACACGGTTTCATTGCAGGTCACACTTATGTTCATTCTCTTTACTGACAGCTAGCAAATTAGGTCAATGTAACTAGGTCTTTGAATTTACAAGTCTTTGTTTGTTCAGATTGGAAAAATTACTTGGAGAGCACCTGTACCACTCCTTCATCTGCTTATTCTCCATCAACACCATCCACTCCACCCTCTACTTAGAATCCTTGCCTCACGTTTGCCACATTTGCTCACATAACCCTAGTTTTTGTACATCATGTTTCAGCTTTCTTTGAGCCAACATAGCTATCTACACCTTCTCACCACTCCATCCACCAGTCCCTGGGCCACTTCAGACCCCTATCCTACCTCCATATCCATTCATGCATCTTCCCTCACTCACCCATCCTCCAAAATCCAATTTTTAAACATCCTGTAGAAATTTCTAAACATCCTGTAGAAATTCCTGAAACATCCTGTAGAACCCCTACAGACTTCCTGTAGAAGCTCACGAATGAGGTTTCTTGATAGCCAAACTCTATGAAACTCTTTGGAAGGGTGTTAGGGACCCCTTAGGCCCTCTATGAATCTTCCTGACCTCTTCCAAGTATTTCCTCTCGCTAATCCACCTCTGCATAGTAAAAAATAGTTAAATCGTATGCATGCTAATTATGACAAATTATTCAAAAAAAAAGATGTTTTCTTCAGATAGTGATAACTTAGAAACATGCATTTTACCTTCCTAGAAGTCAATGGCATCTCTTTCAGTAGCTTGCATCCCCTTTTTTGCATTAGTAGGGCTAGCTGGTAAAACTAGGGTTTGCTAGGGTTTGCATTTCCTTTCTGCTTTCCAGTTTCTCTCTGCAAGTAAATTAACCCCTTTGAGTTAGCTTTCATTCATCAGTTAAAAAGCTTCTTCTAAGAGCTCATAGAAGTTGGCTTAAGCTCCTAGCGGACTTGTGCCAGCTGACCAAGTGACAGCTACAGCAAGAGCTAGTACTTGTGCATACAGCACCGTCGCTTCCAAGTTTCTTACGAACTACCGGGTTGATAAAATTAAAGAAGGGAGTTCCAGGAGTTGCAGCATTATTACTGCAATACTGGGGCCCACCACACGTTTGTAACATTCTAGGTTAAAAATTCATGTAAATATAAAAATATAATACCACAATATTGGGTAAAACATCCTAGTATGTGTACATTTTAGTTATTATGGCTAAAGGAAATTGGCAAGAGTAATGGAAAAGGATTTGGAATGGAAAAATGGCATATTTGGCACATTTATTTCTGAAAATAATGGAAATTGGGAGAAGAGGAAGGTGAAAGGTCATAGGTTTCATGTGAGGAGGAAATTGAATGAAAATAATGGAAAATGAACAAAATAGAGGCCTCATTAATAAAAAGGCTTCTGACGATTAGTTGGTAAGCTTTTACTTAGGCTTGGTTAGTCAAGTTTTTTGCTAGTTTAGTTTTGGAGCTCTCATTCTATTCTCTCTCTCTCTCTCTCTCTTTCTCTCTTAGACACTTAGAGTTTTCTTGGAGCACTTGCAATTTCACGAGGAAATTTGAAGAATGCTAGAGGAAGGAAGGAGAAAGCAAAGAAGAGTAAGATCAAGTAGCTAAAACATGATTCTTTGTAGCTATTGATTTACATGTGTGAATTCCTTGTTAGATTTCACATACATGGCATTACATGTGGTTCTTTGCTTTCATGGCATGGGTTTTTGCAGGTGTGACAATGTTTTCACTATATCCTTTCCATTTCATGATAACCATGGTGTGATGGGGTTCTCATGTTTTGGTTGAGGTAGATTGCTGGATGGATTCAAAGCTGAGTGAGGTGGATCTATGAAAGAAATAGAACATGCCCTAGTAACCCCTGAATGAGACTCTGGGTTACAATAAAGATGTACTTTTTTTTTTGCCTTGGTGGGCCTAGGAACCATCAACCAGTGAATAACGGGATACATGGTAAAGCCTAGAGGTGGGTTCTCTCCATGAGGCCTAGTAATCCTAGGATGGGATATACAGTAAAGCCTCGAGAGTCGAGTCTTAGTTAGGGCCTAGTGCTTTGGGGTGAATTGCAGTAAATCCTAGAGACTAGGAGACATGAAAATTCCTCACAGTTTAGGTGGAGAAATCTAGTGACATCCATGCTTGTTCTGGCATACTGATCAAGTGGAGATCATGGTAAATCTTGTTATTGCATGTTTATTTATTTTCCCTATTGATCTAGTGTGGATTGTGGTAAATCACGGTTTCTATTGATGGGGGTGTGGTGCTTTAGCCTTAGGATTCCCTTGTTGGTTTTTTTGGTTAGAGTCCTACACTCATGCTCAGAATATGGCATGAGGGTGATTGGATAAAGAGATTTTTTTCTCAGCCAATCTATGGTCAGGTGGAATGTGGTAGTGCCATATTGAGTTGGCTTTTGCATTCATTCATAAGAGATTATTTCCTTGGTATCTTATGTGTAAATGTATTTGTTTATATATGCATTCTATGGTTGATCTATGTGTTATCACTCAGGTTGTTCCCTTTGACTCCTAAGGGAATACGGCCGAGGTAACCACAGACCAATCTTTGGATCACAGGTTCTAGCCTACCTGCAATCAGAGAGGGCTCTCTCTTTAGGATTTAGCTTTGTTTTGATAAAGTTTAGGCTAGTTATTACACACTGAATTTTGTTTAAAGTTTTGGTTGAATGATGTCTTCTAGCAGCTGAGATGAGATCTTCAGAAGTTTCAGTCCATTGGGCAATGGAGTCTGTGATTATGTGTTGTTTGAGGTATTGAGTAAGATTGATGAAACTGCAGGGCCATATAGATATATCATGAAACAAACTTAAAATTGTGAATATGAAATATGTCCAGCCAGTGAAAGGCAACTAAGAATCTTTCAATAGGCTGGTGATGTGGGGAAAGGAAATATCACTCAGGAGCAGATTTGAATTCCTGAACAGTATTTACTGTGAGAGATTTAGTATGAAGGTGAGCAACTAAGAATTACACATTCATAACTAATACTGAAGAAAACATTCATAACAGCATAGATTGAGTTTAGGGTGTTCCATGAACAAATCCTGAACTATTCTTTTTCTGCGCTATTAAACCTGTGAAATATAGAGCATGAGTGGATTATGAAAGAACGAAATACATAACAAGATGGTTCAGAGAACTTATTGTGACACGAAATAGCGTAGGAATCCTGTAGCAGCAAGCAAGCACACCATAACACCTCAAAACAACTCAGAACTTCAGAAATTCCATTAGCTTCCTGTATTAAAGTCTGAAATTACAGCATAGCTTCTCCAGAAGAAAAATCAACAACCCCAACAAGTTCATGCGTGGGGATATATATACAATCGTTTTTACAAAATATCTTAACGCTGAGTCATTTTCTCAATAACTGTGTTTACCAACTTTCAAAAATAGCAGATACAAAAGTTATTGCTACTTTAAATATATAATGAATGCCTTTCAGCTTTGTCAGAAATTCTTTGACTTTTGGAGGCCACTGGGTCGGTTGGGTGCTTCGTATTGATTCTGAGTGATACACTCTTGATTGCTCTGTCGAGGTACGGCTGTCTGAGCCCCGTCATCTGCATCTGTAGTCATCTGCTTTTGTTGGTCAAGCTGGATTGTTGAGATGGACTTTTCAATTGCTTTCCCAGTCATAGCAAACATATATTAACTTTCTGAAATTGCTGATTTTCTGATAAAAATACAAAAATATGGTGAACAATCTGTCTTTCACAGCAGTGTTTGTATCATGCTCGTCCACCATTCCTGAGTAGGCAACTGGTGTCTTAAGATTATGCCTAAAGTTTCATCTGCCTCAGTATATTTGTAGTAGTTTGGAGGCACTTCAAAAAGATGTCTAATCTCATGTGCAATGAAAAATAAATTCTCTATTTTGTCATAGAGATCCTGCCCGGATGGAGGCCCTGTTTCCTCTGGGGTACTTGCTGCTGCAGTGATTTGATTTGTGGCATATGTTTCTACCCTCTTGGCATAATTTTCATGAGACAGTAACCTTCCTGCACTGGTTACTAAGCTGGGAAGGCCTCTATTATGCAATATTGTGATCTTCTCAATGAATCTGTTCACCTCTGTTTGCATCTCTTGGCACCTTCTGTCCAACGTTTGCACATGATTTCTCAAAGTGAGCACTCTCTTCACTAATAAAATGGTATCAGTCCTATTAGTGATACCCATTGCTGCCAGCTGAGGGCCAGTGGGGTTATTCAGGACGTTGATCATTCTATTAGCTATTTCAGGCATATTTCCAACAGAGGCTCTTGCTCTTTGACTTTCTTTTTGGGCCCTGCCTATTAGATCCATATGCTCATGGATAGTTTCTATGTATTGCCACTGATCTGTTATAGATTGACCAATGTTGGTCCACAGGATATTCTTGATTCCCACTACAACTTTATCAAGAGAGAGCTCTTTCTCTAGTTCTTTTATTTTCTTCTTAAGAGCCCTTACTTCCCTTGTTTTTTCAGCTACACTTTGCTTGGATTTGTCATATTTTTCATTAACTGTGGCCAATTTTTATTTAGTCTCATTCAGTTCTGCCATCTGTGCTTCAAAGGCTTCCAGTTCTTTCATCATGTTCTGCATACTTAGGCTGGGTCCCTGATCTGGTGCTGTTGCTGGTGCTGATGTTGAAGGACCAACCTCTGATGTCTGTCCTGTGGGAGGACCTGTTGTAGTAGTGGAAAGTGGCACCCCTTCAGTAGATGCAGCTGTTTGTGCTGGCTACATTGGTGCCTCACTTTATCTTGATTTCCCTGCCGCCTCTAGTGCACTCTCTGTTTCCCTTAGCCTCTTGTATAAACTCAGGAGTAGAGCCATTACATCCTGATCCCTCTTTTGCTCTGCCACCTCTCCAGTTTGAGGGTGAAGGGTAGCTGGCAGCTTGATATGCTTTCTCATAGCTGCTACATCTTCATCTCTTTTCTTTAGCAGTGCCTGCACACCCTTAGGGTCCTTTGGATCATGACCCAATTCTATAATGATCTCTTCCAAGGACTTGATTCTGTTGTCCTTGGCTTGAGATGATGCTTTCTCCAATTCCAGTTGAGCTGCAGTGTTGTGTAGAGAATTTTGTAGTTGGTGTGCCAACAGGGTCTTATCAGCTAATGTAGAATATATCATTTCCCCTGTTTGTCTGTGTAGCTCAATTTGATCCAAGGGGTGGATGTCTCTGGCAAAAATTTCCAGATTAGTTCTGATGTAATCGGCAGCTGTTTGAGGTTGCTGCATGGTAGGCCTGAAATGACTAAGAGTCATTTTTTGTTCCTGAATGTCATAGGCAGACATTAATCTCTGCTGATTTGTTGGCGCCATTTTTAGGAGATGGTTGTAAATTTGGTGCCTGAGGGGCTCATTCCTTTTCTTTATGTCAATGAATTGCTGCTTGATGCTGGAGTCTGCCTTTGATTTCTGCCTTGAAGAGCTCACTTCTGTCCCGTGTGGGATGTCCTGCCCTTGCTGCAGAGAGCTAGTTGATGTTTCAATGCTAGGAGGGGGCATATTATCAATTGGTCTCTCTGGTACTTCCTCCTCTGAAAAAGGGTTCAACCTCTGTCTCTTTTCTCCTTGCTGGTCCATAGAGGTAGTGAGAGGAGTGTCCTCTTGCCTATCCCTCTTTCTTGTCCTGTCCTCATTAGCAGGTGTTTGTAAAACAGAGGACTCAACTGTCACCTCCTGCCTTGGAGGAATTTGTTCATGTGTTTGCTGTTCTGTGGAGTCAGGTTGTTTGGCCCTGCCTTCCTGCTGCTCTGCTTGCTGCTCCACATTTGGAGGTGTTTCTTCTTGCTGCACTGCTTTGCCTTTAGTCATGTCTGCTACTGGATTAGCTGTTTTGGCAGGTTGCTGAGGAACGTTGGACGAAGAGGCAACTTCTCCACGATGATGAATGCCTGAAGACCAGACCTGTCCCAAATATTCTAAGTCAACTACTTTTTCTAAAGTTTTAATGTCCTTCTCTGCTATTTCTTCTTCACTATAATCTTCCACTAATGTGCCCTTTTTCCAATCTATTTGATTTGCATATTTTTCAACTTCTGGAATGCTAATGTGGTCATATGGGGCAAGCCTATGCTTGATTCTTCTGAGGCTTATGAAATGGTTAGGGTCATAGGGTGCCCAATAGAAGCTTGTCTTGAGCTGGAGGGCTTTTAGCATTTGGTCTGCCTCATTCCAAGCTTCTTCCCTCTTATTGAAGATGAATGGACCCAATTGATGCTTGATTTTCAGTTGTGCCTTCTTGTTTTTGCTATGGAAGTGAATCATATCTGCATTGCCGAACTGCCTGAAGTACTCTAGAGCAAAGAGTCTCATGGGAACATACTTTGGTAGCCTGTATGGTGCTAACTCACAGCCATATATCCTGATCACTGTATGGTGTTGGTAAAAGTACCAATCCCCTATGCTATAGTTCTTGGACAGCTGAAGGATTTTATGCATATCATCAGTGAGTCTAGGAGGAGGTGAACTTTGCAGCAGTGATAAGGCTGGGTGAATGAATCAGTCAATAAATTCACAGTATGTATATGGTGAGTAATGGATATGATGGCAGACTAATGTCCAGAACATTACAGACCTTTTGTTTCCCTTTGGATCTAGTTTCTTGAGGAATAGAGGAAAAGCATCAGGCTGATTGTACAATATCAGATGATATATATAGGAGGTGTACTTGAATACCCTCTCTCTTTCCAAGTTCATGAACTGTTCATGCATTTTGTTGGATATAAATGAAGCATAGTCATACTGGGTAGCAGGGGGCTGTCCTGGGGTGAAAATGGACAGCACCACCAGTGTTGTCTCATCTACAAACTCACTGGTCTTGAACCCTAGGATGGAGGATATCATGTCTACTAATAGTCTCCCTATGTCATTAAACCAGACATGCAGATAAGGGGGAGGCTGCTTAGGCTGAAACTCTGGAATCATAAACAGTTGGCCAATTCTTGTAATTTGTGAGTTGGAGAGCTTGGCACCCTGCTCTAATAAAAGCTGCATGGAAAGAGGGACCAGTGGCTTTGTAGGTTGAAACTGCAGCATTTGATTTATGGCTTCAGGAGTAATATGGAACAAGACAGAGCCTGAAGGACTCAGAACAGCTCTTTGAGTGGGGTCATAGTTTGAGCGGCACTGGTGGATCAAGTCAGGAAACTCATTGACCTGAGGGAGATAGTAGATTGGCAAATGGGAATTCCAGATTCCCAGGAGGTCTGTACCATCTTTGTGTTTCTTCCTTAACTCACACACTGCTTCTATGTGGTATTTGTTACACAACTCTATAGTGTCTTTCATCTGATAATCTCGGTCTGCCAGGGCTAGCCATTCCAGGTCCTTATGTGGGGCATTTAATGGGGCAATGTTCAATGCCACTGGAGTCTCCATGGTCAACTGAATTTGGAATTGTATTTGAAGTTTTTTCTTGGGCACAGCAATATAGAGCAGTGGATTTTGCAGGAGCAAGGCAATTTGCAGAGGGGAAGAGGCAAACTGGGGTGAAAATAAGTCAAGATGCTCCTAGGATAGATTCAGTGAGCAAATGCTAGGATTTGAGAGTTGCTTTCTCGGTGGATTTATCGGGAAGAGGTTTAGATTTGCGAATGCGCATACAAACTGTGAATTTGTGGGAATTCAGCCCAATGTGAAGCCTCTGTAGGTAAAGTTGGGCTTACAGTGTGGAGGAGGACCACTGGTTCATGAGGATTTCTTGAAATTACTGTGTTTCTTCTTTTCTTAGTTTGTCCAGTGAATTATGTAAAAAACCAGGTGCGGAGGGGGTAAACTGATAAATACCTGGTCTACTCGGACAATGGTGGAAAAGTAGGTGAATTCAGGGTGCCAGCAACAAGGAGCAATCTTCGAAGTTGACAAGTAAACGACGTATTTGCTCATGTAGGAGTACAGTGAGTGAAAATTGCAAATAACGCGAAAAACGATTTTTTTGGGCAAAATAGGGAAAATTTGGCTTTTGGCGCGCTTTTGTAGGATGGCGTCAGCATGACATCATGGGTGGGGTCAGGTACGGAATGATGATGTGGCGGCCAGTGAGCGACCCTACGTGGACAGGTGACATGGCGGACAGCTCGGAGCGATAGCGGATGGGGCGGCAACGTAATGCTGAGGCGGCAGTGACGTAAGGGTGACATGGAGGTGACGTATGGCGGAGAAACAACGGTGGTAAGTGGTAATTTCGGACCGCTTATAATACGGGAGTGGTTTCGGCAGGAGGCCTCCCGATACAACTTGGGAACGACACGCGTCCGAGCCCTGACGTCATGCTCTGACAGATTTCGGGCGCTATCGTTCGGGCAACGGAGGCGGTCTGATATTGTTGTGAGTCGTCGGATGGGAGGGCCCAGATCCGACGGACGACGGGAGGGAAAATCGCCAACACAATACGGCGGGGCCCGACGCGTTTATTAATAATTTTTTGTTATTTGGCATAGCGCGCCGGGAGGTAAAAAAAAACTTTGGATATATGAAATTTGTGGGTTTTGCGGAACAAGCAGGTAAAGGATATATTCCTTTATAAAATGCACTAGGGTTATTAAACCAACCGATTGTTAGTTTAATTCCCAAAACAAAATATGAACACAAATTTGTATTATTGCCCGACTTTTTGAAGTTGTAAGGCTATATTGCCTAGGGAGTGGGGAATACATACTTTTGGGGTTTTTATATAAAATGGTGATATAATAATAGGGAAAGGGGGAACATAGGGAATTAAGTAATGATATGGTTAATATTTAATATGGGAGGGAGATATAAATGAGAGGTAATGGTCACTAAGTTTTTAGGGAACAAACTTAGCTTTGAGAGTAGATCAAAATGAAAAGATTTTTGCACAAGAAATGTGGTTCTACTCTATGACAAAGTGATATTGGGATGTTAGTGAGGAGTTTGATAAGGAATGTTTGGGAGGTTAGACATGCTTCACTTTGATACCACCAAAATGCTGATTAAAAGAATATGCTCTGGCCACCATGGGTTTCTTTTGCTAGGCCAGCAATATGAGAGAAGGCATGCTTCTGCAACCCCACTGCCTACCCATCTTATTTCCTAGCACTTTTTGTTTCTTCAGGGAGGGTGCACTTAGACTTGCAAACCCTCATGTTCTCTTTTCTTTTTGCTTCCCTCCTATCTAAATCTACCCTTATATCTTCCAAGGGCCCAGATTAAGCTAGTGGGCTCCTTTCTTTCTCTATCCAGCTAGTCATCTGTCAAGCTTAAACTGTTTGAACAGGTACTCATTACCTACTCTAAAACAAGCAATTTAAAAGATGGCGTGGCCAAGATTAAGCTGTTGAGCCATACATCAAGATAGCAGTGGCATTTTGATTGGCCACTTTCCTGGTCTTTATTTGGGGTTCATTTCAATTCTTTTTCTTTTGACCAATTCATTTTCTCGCCCTTTGATTATTCTTTTAAGGCATACCCTCTTTACATTTTTTAACTTTTTTCTTTGTTCACCAAAAATGGAATCTTTGTTTTATCAAAGATGATCATTTTTAGCCTTTCCACTGTCAATCATGAAATATGAAACCCTATTGGTATAGGAGGCTAACACTATCCTCGATATTTATGTTTTTATTATGTCGGTTATAAGGATGTATTATGATATTGATGATGTATGGCTCTCCTCATGCGTTGATTTGTAAATGAATGAGAAATGTATCTATGACCGAATATATGACAACACATCTAATGATATAAGGGAGAAATGCTTCTTGGTGTTTCTCAGATAAGTATGAGACCCCTATACTCATACATGTTGTTTAAACCTATAGATTTCATATTTGTGACATGTTTTATGAAATGTATGTCATGGCCAGTAAGGTCCTAGTCAAGTACTTGTTCAATTAATTTCATTTGTATCATTATTTTGTTGTTTTCTTTCATTTCTGAAAGTGTCATGGAGTTTTAGGTAGTGACCTGGGCTCTAGGTCTAAAAAATTGGCACCAATCATAGAGTCATAGGAAAAGGACTCAGAAGAAAAGTCCCAAGATGCACACATGCCTTGCTATTGGAGCAGATGGAGCCTCTGATACACACCCCTGTCCACATGAATGGAGTGTCCAAGAGTTTCATGGTCTAGAAAATCAGTGGCACCTAGGCACTGGTTATGGGTAAGAATGGGAAGGCTTCTGGGATTCATGTAGTAGGTATAGAAGGTCTATCTTGCAGGATCCAATCAATTCTACTTCCTTAAGCTCACCTGGGAGGTTTAATCCCATTATAGTGGCCTCTCATCATATATTTTCCCTGATTTCCCAATTACTTGGGTAGATGTGGGATGAGGATGTTATAGAGTGGTATCAGAGCGGGTTTCGTTCTCTTTAGGCAGTGTCTAGTTTTCATTCTCCTTGTATGATGTTTGATACCATAGAGTGGTGTGAGATCATGGTTCACCCCTCAAATTGGATGGAGGTGTGTTGCTCATGCATTCATGTCAGTTTCATATGTGTTCCTTATGCTTGTTGTCCATATGCTTGTTTCATTTGAACAGTGTTGATGATGGCTGTAGTGACATCGCCACGTGGAAGTTGATGATGTTATGTTGGGATGCCTTAGTCATGAATTTATGTCAATTTTATATGAATTTGTTATGAATGTCAGTATATATATGTTGTTATTCATGTATTGTTATGGGCATGGTTGTCATGCATGAGGTCGTTGTAGGAATTGCAGGTCAGCAAGTTGTTCATGGTATGTTTTGATGTTGATGTGTTGACTGAGGTGAACTAGGAGATGTAAACAATCAAAATGAAGTTGCAACATTGGACCTTGAGGCAGGATCATGTTGGCATACAAGTATGTAGGTTAACGATTGTTACATGAATTATGGTTATGTGTATGCATTTCATTCTATTGATTTTATGGTTACATACATGATAGATGCTAGTTGATTAGTGTAGTCATCTGCACACGTTTCAAATAATCATGAATGATAGAAACTTGTTGTTATATGCATTGTTGTTGTTTTCTGTTAGTGAACTTTATGATTATGGTTATTTCACTTAAGACCTTGATGCTATATGTATTTCGTTAACTTGGATTGGCCTATGCAGATGCTCATGGTTATGACATTCAGGTATGAGTTAATACATTGTGATATTATGAAATGTTAATACATTGTGATATTATTTCATACTAATCTAGACTGACGGTGCATATGTGATTGTCATGCATCAATGAAAATTGTTTATGAGTTTATAATGTGAACATGTTAGCTTGTTTTTGTTATGGATATCATGACCTTGTTTATGGTTGAGTTGATACGTTGTGAAGTTATATCATGCTAGTATATCTTGATTTTGTAGAGAAGGTAGCCTCCCCTGAGATACATTAAGGTATGCATTTGTTTATGTTGTATATTTGGTGCTTGATTGTCTGATTATGTCGTCTATTTGGTGTTTGAGTGCTTGGTGTCTATTATGTTGTCTAGTTGATTTATCTAACATGGTACATTTATAGTTTTGTTTTAATGTTTGATTAATTTCATGATATGATTATGTGTATGTAAGATTGCTCGAAGGAATGATCTTGTTCTAATATGGTTATACTCACACATATGTGATTGGATTGCTGATATGTACTTGAGTGTAATTAGGTGAGAGTTTTAGCATTATGTCTAATGACTACAATTTGAAAATGGATTACGACATGCTTGTTAGTGTTAGTAAAGGTTGATTTCAAATTATTAGATATGTTCTCTTGATCTTTGGAACATGTGGCTAACATGTGTGTTCAGTTACAAGGCAGTGTTATTGGAACAACAAGGTAAGATAATTGGTATATTCTTACATTTATTTATGCATTGACAGTTATGTGTTATGACGGTATGATACAGAAAATTGCATGGAAAAGAAGTTTCAATGGAATCTTCAAGAAGGATCAAGTTGAGCTTTCCTTCGGAAGGACTGGGAACCCATGGGGATTTAATCATGGTGTCTATTAAGAGTCTTGTGCTTTTGGTACCTTGTAATTTGCTTAGAAATGATTTGTATTTTTTTATGTTTAGTGAATGATCATGCCACTTTGTTTGTGGTTTCATATTGTTATTTGTTTTCATGATTTTATTCTTGTTTCTTTCTCATTCTTTTTTTTTATGTTTTGAGGGCCTTAGGAATTATTTGGGAAAATAGGAAAGATGATGGAACTCTGGGAGAGTTTTGTGCAAGTCAACAGGTAATGGAAGACTCTGATGAAGCTGGTGTATGTCTAAGCGAAGCTAAAGGTAAGAGTGTGATAGTTAGCTAAGTTGGTTGGGTCTATTAGTGTAAACCGATGGTGACAAAAAAATCATGAGAATGCTAACAGGAAAAGAAAATTGAATGGATCTGAGGCATTTGATTGCTTGACTATGTTAGGAACAATTTTTCTCAATGTTTTGCATGTTGTGCTTGGATAAAGGGAGTTCTCTTAACCTTGAACTTATGATATTTGTTAATTATGTTGTGATCATGTTTATGCTAATGTTTATATATATATATATATATATATATATATATATATATATATATATATATATATATATATATATATATATATATATATATATAGATATAGATATAGATATATCCATGTATATATGTATGTATGTATGTCGTTGTCTAATAGGGTCATCAAGAATCATTCTTATGGAGGAATGATTACTTATGTAGGTAAATGGAATGAAGATATTGTTGTTCATGAGGAATCAAGTGGGAAGAGTAGTATGACAGATATCTGAGGCCAATATCATGTGGATATGAATTGATATTATGTTATTATACTATATCTATCTTTATGCTATGGGTAGGCTAATTTTGAGAGATACATCAGCCAAATGAAAACAACATGATCCGTGGCATGCTAGGATAACCATGAATGGCAGAGAGACATTGGAAGCAAGGATGTTTGGTAGAGGCAATGTGGTATTGGATGTGCAGTGATATTTTGTTTTATGTATTGTGTATATTTTATATTCATTGATTGCACCTATGGCGTTGTGTGCATATTGCATATGCAATGTTGGGTATAGATGGTGTTATATATGTGTTGGATATGCAGTGTTCTATACATATCGCACTATGCGCATGATGGATATGAAACATTGTGTGAATATGGTGTTATTCACTTGTTGGATATATAGTGCTATGTACAGATGATGTTATGTACATGTTGTATATGTTGTTCTATGTATATATGGTGTTGTGTGCATGTTGTACAAGTGGTACTATGTACATATGGTGTTCTGTACATGATTGCACATATGGTGTTGTGTGCCTATGGTGGTGTGTACATGTTGTACATGTGGTGTTTTGTGTAGGGGCTGTTGTGTACATATTGTCCATGTGATGTTGTGTACATGTTGTGTCATGTACTTTTCGTGCATGTGGTATTGTGTACATGTGGTATTGTGTACACATTCTACAGGTGGTGCGGTGTACATGTGGTGATTTGTATGCGTGTGAAGGTGGTAGCAAGTACATGTGATGATGTGCACATGTTGTGTGGGTGGTCATTGTATACGTGGTATTATGTACATGTTGTATGTATGGTACAAGTTTACATGTCGTATTGTGCACATGTCATACATGTTGTGTTGTGGGCATGTGATATTATGTATCTGCATTGTGTATTCATGGTATCGTGACATATGTATTAATTGTCTTGTACTCTATGTATGTATATGTGTTGTGTTGTGTTGTACACTAGATGTAGGTGTATGTATTGTGTTGTGTTGTACAAAGGATGTAGGTGTACGTATTGTGTTGTGTTGTACATAGGATGTAGGTGTATGTAATTTTTTGTTGTACACCAGATGTAGGTGTATGTATTGTGTTTTATTTTAATGCATTATGTCTTGTGTTGTGTTGTACACTAGGTGTAGGTGTACGTGTGGTATGCCAGGTGTAGGTGGAAGTATTTCATGGTGTTGTATGTCGTGTGTGGTTGTATTTGTGTGATGCACACTATGTTTATGTGCACAGTTGAGGACAAGGCACTAGGTGTTTGTCAGGTGTGGCAATCGATCTAGTGTGCATATCGAATAAGGACAAAGGTAGAAGCTAAGGATTTACTAAATGATAAGTATCAATATTTTATTTCAGTTTTATTATGCATGTGATTTATGATTTTGGTCTACGATGATTAAATGCAATCCATGATTCTAGTTTATGATGGTTACATGTGATTTATGATTTTTATCTATGATGATTTTGTTTTGAGTTAACCTGATGTGATATGCTTATACATGATGATTTGGTTAAAGATTCTACTTTGACTTGTTGCAATAGGAATTGAACATAATTGCAAGTATACCTTATTAGCAGGCCATTGATGCTATATGATTTGATGTTCTTTCAATTTTCTTTGAATCTAATGAAAATTATTTGTTTGGTATAGGAAAGCATGAAATCCCCGGTTGTGTGGTTGACACTGATGGAAAGCATTACGAGCAACAACAAAGGGAATAGGAATAGACAATAGTATGCTAGTAAAGCATTTATGAGCAGGGCCATTGTGGTATACTAGTACCCAATAGTGTCCAATTATTTCCATGAGCATGTTATGACTAGTATGATGGTTTCAAGGTAGGGATATGCCTTGGTTTTTGGACCTTTCAATGTGAGTAAACCTTGTCGAGAGATGGAATTATTGATATGGATGTACCAACAGAACTTGGAAGGTGTTTTACTGCACTGAAGGGGGTGACCGAATTTGCCGAGGGACTATGTAGCATAGAAAGGAAGCTTGAGGATATATTTGTTATGGTCATTAACAATGACAGATGGAATCAGATACACGCTGGGAAGGTCCCCTGGAAAAATGTGTTAGTAAATCTTCACTAAGAGGACAAGTGGCATATGATTATAGTGCTGGAAATTGGAAGAAAATTTTACCTTACAGTGGATTCTGGAATTCCTGGGAAGGAAGTGAATCCTAGTATTATTTTGAGGGTGAAGGTGTGAGCCTCTAGATTCATTTATTGCACAAAGAGGCACCGTATCTTTTTATTTGTTGTTTGAGTAATTGTGCATATGTGTATATGTGTTTATTATTGTAAATATTATATCAAGTTGGATTTATAAAGCTCCATAGAGAGTATGATTATTTTCTAGGTAAAGAAAATGTGTATGTGTGTATATTTGGTTATTGTAAATACCATAATGAGATATTATATGAAGCTCCAATAAAAGGTATGTTCATGATGTTTTAGCATATGGTCATTGTAAATACTACAGTGAGTTATAAAGCTCCATGGGCATTATGTTTTGTTTTCAGTGGTATTTCTAGATATAGGTGTCATTGAACAATGGGGATGGTGTTGCCCCAATGGGGAGGGTTATATAACAACCCTAGTTAAAAATCCATATAAATATAAAAATTTAAGACCACGGTTATGGGACACATATTCCAAGCTAAATGTCAGTCAAAACATCCTAGTGAGTGTTCATTCTGGTTATTATGCCTAAAGGAATTTGACAAAGGCAATGGGAAAGGCTTTGGAAAGGGAAAATGGCATATTTAGCACATTTATTTATGAAAATAATGGAAATTATGAGAAAGGGAAGGTGAAATCTCACAGGTTGCATGTGAGGAGGAAATTGAAGCAAGATAATGGAAAATGAAGAAAATATAGGCCTCATGAATAAAAAGGATTCGGAGGATCAGTTGGTAAGATTTTTTTCAAGCTTTTGCTCAAGATTGGTCAATGTAGCTTTTTGTCAGTTCAGTTCTAGAGCTCTCATTCTATTCTCTCTCTCTCTCTCTCTCTCTTTCTCACACACACACACACACAAACAACACACACACACACACACACACACACATACACACACACACACACACTCACTCACTTAGTCTTGGACGTTGATTTTTATTGGAGCACTTTACCATTGGACGAAGAAATGAAAATAAGGAAAGTGGAAGGAAGGAGAAAGAAATAAAGAGTATGATCGGGTACCTACAACACGTTTATTCGTAGGTATCAATTTGCATGTGTGATTTCGTTCCTAGCTTTGGCATGCATGGTATTTCATGTGGACCTTTGCTATTGTGGCATGGGTTTATCCATGTGTGACAGTGTTTTCACCATAGCCTTGCCATTTCTAGATATCCATGTTGTGATGGGGTTCTCATGGTTTGGTTGAGCTAGATTGTTGGATGGATTCGAAGCTGAGTGAGGTGGATCTTCAAAAGAGAGAACACATGGCCTAGTAACCCATGAATCAGATTGTGGGTTGCAGTAAAGCTAGATTTTGTGTTGCCTCAGTGGGCCTAGGAATCCTTGACCAGTAAATGGTGGGATATATGGTAAATCCTAAAGGTCGGTGCTCTCCATTAGTCCTAGTAATTCAGAGATGGGATATATGGTAAAGACTTGAGAGTGGAGTCTCGATTAGGGCAAAGTGATCTGGTGTGGACTACAGTAATGCCTAGAGACTAGGAGACATGGAGATTCCTCACGATGTAGGTGGATAAATCTAGTGGAATCCATGCTTATTTTGGCCTAGTTATTTGGTGGAGATCATAGTAAAGGATATTATTACATATTTATTGTTTTTTCCTAGTGATCCTATGTAGATTGTGGTAAAGCATGGTTTGTATCAAGGAGGGTGAGGCAGTTTATTGTTGGGATTCCTTGGCTGGTTCATTTGGTTTGAGCCCCACATTCATGTTTGGAATATGGCACAGGGGAGATTGGCTAAAGAGAGGTTTGGATCAATCAATCTATGGCCAGGTGGAACATGGTAGTCCAATATGAGGTTGGATTTTGCATTTAATGTTAAGAGGTTCTTTCCTTCGTATCTTATGTGTAAATATACTGGTTTATATGTGGATTCTATGGCTGATGTATCCTTGATATTTTTGTTGTTAGTATCTTGGTCATGACGATGTATTATTGTAGTGATGATGTATCGATCTCCTCATGTTTTTATTTCTAAATGAATGAGCAATGTTTCTATGAACCAATATATGATAATGTAGCTAATGATATAAGGCAACAATGCTTCTTTGTGATTCTAAGATAATTATGAGACCCCTCTACTCACATCTATTGTTTAAACCTGAAGATTGCATATTTGTGACATGTTTGGTGAAATTCCTGTCATGGATAGTAGGGGTCGAGTCAAGTCCTTATTCACGTAATTGCATTTTTACCATTATTCTATTGTTATATTTTAGTTATGAACGTGTTATGTAGTTCTAGGAAGTGACATGTGCTCTAAGCCTGAAAAAGTGTTAGAAATCCCCTAGTTGCACTCACAAGACTTACGATAAAATTCCGTAGATGCACCCATGCCTTGTTGTGGGAGAAACTGGAGTTTCCTAGATGCACCCTCTTCCATATCAAGAGAGCGTCAAGGGGCTTAATGGTCTAAGAAATCAGTGGGACCCAAGGACTAGTCATGGGGATGACTAGGAAGGCTTCTGAGAGTCATGTAGCAGCTATATAGGGTATGTGTTGTGGGTTTCCATTTATTCCACTTCCTTAAGATCGCCAAGGAGGTTGAATCCCATTACAGTGGCTTCTCATTTCATATTTACCTTGGTCAGTTACATGGGTAGATGCGGGATGAGGGTGTTACAAAGTTGTAATATTAACCATGTATTTTTTCATATATAAATTCTACAATGGAGACTACCCTTCATAGGTGCCCTAGAATAGCATTTGAATTTCGTTTTGGTTCACATGTCGTGTTCACTTGTAGGTTCAGAATCCTTTTTAGTACCCAACATGAAATGAAAATTGAGCGCCATGCCTTCTTACCTTATGGGGGCTCCACACTATTTTTATCATTACTTTTTGGCTTCCTACGATCACGATCTCCAATGTCTTACTAAATGTTGTCATAATGATTGCTTACTTCATTCTAGTTACAAACCTTGGAATGATGCTTGACCTCTTCTTTTTGTGTTATCCTTCACTCCATCTTGCAACCCATCTCATCCCTTCCAAAGGGATCACCACAATGAATTTATTTCCATTTGCAGACATGTTTCCACTACTTATTGGTTTGATTAGGTCAATTTTGTTTCCCTTGGAACAATGTTCATACAATTATACCACTTGTATCTCTGGAAGGAGCTTCCTTTTGGTCTTCTTTTGATTATCTCTAAACAATGAGAACGTTATGCTCCTTTTTCCACCTTTTCATGCTTATTAAACTACCCAAAGATGCTTATTCTTTCTATTCTTTCCTATGTGTTAGTCAAGATGAAATCCAATGAGTAACCTCTTCTCCATTCCCACACTCATTAAACCATGAGAAGTACACTTTTTTACTTCTATCTCTTTTTTATCCTTACCATAAAACTCATGAAAATGATAATGTTTTGAGTATTCTTTGAACTCTTCTTTAGGATCGTTAAAATAAAATGAAAAGGGCACCTATTGAGCTCACCTGTATTCTCTTTCATGCTCACTAGGCCATAAAGGGGATCAATTATACATTATTCATAGGGCTATATTATTCATTTCTTTGATAACTTCATTCCTTCATTAATACATTAAGTTCATACCATATCATCTTTACATTATTCAGATCTACACCATTATTCATCAACATATGTAATTATATAGAAACAAAAGCATCATCGTCATCATCAATGTAGAAAGACATAAGAATAGAAGAAAATCATGCACACAAATATAGACACCGAGATTGGTTCGATACTAGGGAAAAATCTACTTTTAGGAAAACCGTTGAAAATATTCTTCTTCTTCGATTTTCATCAAATGGTTTAGCAAAAGAGAGTACAATGATCGGTAACCTTATCTATGCAACAAAACAACTATGATATCCATGAAACATGTTTTATCGTGCTTGAAAACAAAACCCTGATTCTGATGACTGTAATGTGTTGTAACTGACTGTAGACAATTTTTGGATATTGATGTCACTGTGCCAAACATAGTTGAACACTGACTAGAAACTTATGGATACAGAAGTATCATCCATGAGTCGCTAACACAAGGAGGAGGAGTTGTGCGAGTGTCTATTGAAGATCTAGATGCTTTCTGCATAATTAGATGACAACATCTAGAATAGATCCAAACACTCCTAGGAGAACTAGATTAGGGTGTTGAGGGTAAAACATACCTTGACTTACTTCAAGCCCTAGATGCTCTCATAAATCTAGTGCACAATCATCTATGGCATTTAAAATGCTCTCAGGACCACTCTGTACGAGCATCTCATGACTAATAGAGCTCAATCTGACTCTAAAGCCCTGGACACTCCCATGATTCACTTTGCTAGATTCAAAGGCTCCCCAGACACTCCCATAAGCCTATGTGCCAATGTAAAAGAACTATAATGCCCAGTTGTATGCTAGCATCTAGTGTTCAAAAAACCGTAAGCCAAAGCGAACCTTACGCCTGTGATTTCATATGTCTGTGCCAACTCGTTTCGTTAGACCTGTGTGGACCAAGACAATAAGAGAAGATAATATATCTTGATCAAATGTGTCCAAATGAGCTTGAGGTTTCTTCTATTTATAGGCTTCCATGGGGGTCCACTTGGGTTTATGGCCGACCTAAGCAGTTAACCATGTGGTTAGGTCCAACCCATTCCATAATACATGTAAGAATAAAGTAATTCATAACTCAACTTCCTCTTAACCAAATTGGGTGATCATTATGTCTATTTTAGTCCTCTCAGAAATATGAATCTAATGCAATCACCATTTATCACATTTGAGTTGTCCAAGGTGGAATTTGACTGCAGTTTCAAAAATTAACACTGCCGCTCAACTAGGGAGAGTTCCACCTACCAATATTGGTCCATCGTTCAATATTCCATTATGGAATCTCAAAGTGTCATCACATATGATCACGGACATGGAAAGTTTTAGGGGCTAATATTCACAGGTGGGTTATTTTTCCATGGGCTTTCTGAAAAGATGATTCGCCAAATTCCATTTTTTTCTAAAAGTGATTCACCCAAATTTTATAGTATAAAATTATGTTATCCTAAAAATCACAAAAAAATTATAGAGACTATATAAGTTCATTAGAAATTAGGATATATTTAAAAAAAATTCACCAAACATTTTATAGTCTGCATATTAGGGAAATGTAAGATTCGCCAAGGTTTCTATGGTATACGATAAGTTTCCATCCTTAAAACTTTCCCTGATCATGGATCATCTCTATCATGTATTATTCATGATCTGTCCATCTCTATTGTCTCATCATTAGAAATAACCATTGTACATCTTGATCTATCCTTTTATTATTCATGATTATCTCTTGATTGTGCCCACTCGTATGGTGAACATTCTCGGATCTAGAATAAGAAGAATTTGTTATAGGAGGGGAGCTCAAGCTACCACCCTCTATCCATTATCCTGCTACCTCGAATCTCCATTAATGGGTTGCTAATCAAAATATCATCATCAATCGTCATCAAAGAGCATATTATTAAGGAGCACATCTCAACTTGGAACGACATTAGGGAGCATATCATTAGGGAGGACATCTCAACTTAGAACCTATTATAAGCATATTTGGGCACTGCAGCCCAAATATTATATGTCAATAAACCAAGGTCTCTTTAACCCCTGAAAGTGTTGTTTCATAGCATAAAGGATCATGGTCAATTGATTACATCATTCCCCAAAAGTTCCACCTGAAAAACTACTCAGAACTGGCCAAAATTGGACCATACTGACTGCTCCACTGTCAAGCTGCGATGCATACTAAATTCTACACTGGCTAGGTGCAATGCATACTGAAGAGGCCTTCTGTGGGGCGCGATGAGTGAGAATGGACAAATGTCTGAGACAATTTGCTAAGTGGATGCTCATGGAATCTTATAGAAACTTCTCCTATGACAATTGCCTCTTTGAATTCACTCAGGGATGAGTAAGAGATCTAAGAAATCTCCAAGTGGAACCAAGAACAAAAAGTGGAATGACACTAATCAAAATCCCAGAGATGACTCATAACCTCGTAGACATCTATAAATGGATCCCTCATCTGAGAGATGTTGAGGCTGGAATTTTGTAATTTGTAAGGAGGTGTTGGTAGTTTGTCTTTGAGAAAGAGCATCGTATTGTTGGGTGTTTTTGCTTTTCATTAGGTGAAGAGGGCTTTGATGCTGGGAGGATGATGTTGGACCAGACACCTGGGTTGTAATTCTCCATTTTATTTTAATAAAGTTCTTTGAGTTTTCCTCCATATAATCGTGTATTTGTGAATCTTGTTATTTGTGAATGTTGTTGTATGTTCAATGTATTTCTGATTCTGCATTATTTATGATATAATAGATCGAGATGATTTGATGGTGTTTTGTTACTTTGTTTCTACAAGTATTCTCTATAATAGTGACTGTAATGAACGCGTGATGATTAAAGATATTAATGTTATTAAGGATAACAATGTTATTAATAACACTCATGATAATGATAAATTATTTAATATTGATAAGAATTTTAATATACGCAATAATAATTATAATAGTGACATAATAAGTAATGAACGTAAATTCATTAAGAATCATAATAATGGTGTTATGAATCATAATAACAATATGAATAATAAAAGTGACATTATTACTTATAATAATAATTATAATAGTTATTGTGTTAATAATAATAATACTCATTTTAGTAATAATGATATCTATAATGATAATATTTTTAATAATAACTGGATGGACAAGACTAACAGAAGCTTCTTGAAAAATAATAGGAATAAAAGGGCTGCTAGTATTTCTCCTTCTAGTAACAAGGTTATTAATCTTTCCAGTTTTGTTTTTCCCCCTTCTGTTTTTGAAGTTTTGGGCAAGGGTTTAAATTTTGCCTTAACCCCTAGAAAAATCCCTATGGAGGACATTATCTGTGATACTGAGTTTGGGATCCAAAGTTTACCTAATAGGATCAAAGATACTATTAGGCAGGATTGTGCAGTTTCCTTGAGAAAGGCTAAGCCACCTAAGAGTAACATCAGCAAGGAAGAATCTTTAGCTCTCAGATCCTTAAACCAGAACAATGATATCATTGATCTTAAGGCAGACAAGGGTGGGGCTGCCGTCATTCTTAACAGGGATGATTACCGTAGCAAGATGTTGGATCATCTTCATAATAGTGGTAGCTACAAAAAGCTTCCCAAAAATCCTTTGAAGAAGGTGGCTCGAAACGTGGCTGTGGCCATTAAATCCATTGGCTCATTGAGTTCCTTGCACCATAAGCTCATTGAAAGCAGCCCTATTACCCCCAGAATCTATGGCCTCCCCAAGATTCACAAGGAAGGTGCCCCCTTAAGGGCCATCCTCAACACCATTGGAGGCCCTACCTACCTTCTTGCGAAGTTCCTTGCGTTAAAGATTAAGCCCTTAGTTGGTCGTACGGAGTCCTTCGTAAAATACTCTGCTTCCTTTATTGAAGAACTAAAGGACATTATGCTTGATCCTGGGGACATTCTTGTTAGTTTTGATGTTGTCTCCCTGTTCACTTGCATCCCTATTAATGAGGCCTTGGATGTGAGCAACCGCCTAATAGATCCTGACACAGCCAGGTTGGTTGAGATCTGTCTCACTTCCACTTTCTTCAGTTTTGAGGGAGAGTTCTTTGAGTAGACCTGTGGGGTTGCGATGGGCTCATCCCTTTCCCCTATTGTTGCGAACCTGTTTATGGAGGATTTTGAGTCCAAGGCTCTGAACTCTTCCCGGCTCTTTTCCAAACTGTGGAGAAGGTATGTGGATGACACCAATGTCATTTGGTCTCATGGCCAGGATGACCTTGATCTCTTCTTTGATCATCTCAACAAGCAATCCTCAGCCATTAAGTTCACTAAGGAGCAAGAAGTTGATGGATGCCTTCCATTCCTTGATATTCTTATTTCGAAGAATAGTGATGGTTCCCTCGCCCATCAAGTTTTTTGAAAGAAAACTCATACAGAACAATATCTTCATGCCAGTTCCCACCATTTCCCGGCTCAAAAGATGGGTGTTCTCAATACCCTTACTACTCAGGCCCTGAGGATCTCGGACAAGAAGAGCTTTGAGAATGAAAAATCCCATTTGCTTGATGTCTTTGTTGAGAATGGTTATAGTAAATACATGGGTCAGAGGGATTTCCTTAAAGCTTCCAAGAATTCTCTGTCTAAAAGAGAACCGAAAGAGCGAATTCCTGGTGTCCATCTTCCGTATGTTCAGGGGACCACCGATAGAATTGGAAGGATTCTCAGGAAGCATAGTATCCCTGTGACCTTTAGGCCCCTGAACACCATTCGCATGTCCCTCAAATCTGTGAAGGATCTGATCGACCCTAAGGACATGAAAGGCGTTTATCTGATCCCTTGTTCCTGTGGGACCCCCTATATTGGGGAGACTGGTCGCTCCATTAATCAAAGGATTAGCGAGCACACGGCGGATCTTAGGCATAGGAGAGCTAAGTCTTCCGCTTTAGCTGAACATGCTGAGAAAACCAATCATCATGTTTGTATTGAGGAGGCTAGTGTTATTGCTAAGGTCTCGCATTTCCATCATCGAAAATTTAGGGAAGCGCTTGAGATTGAAAAGAGACCAAGCAATCTCAATAGAGAGGATGGCTAGAAAGTCAGTAGGTGTTGGGTCCCTGCACTCTCGTCCTAGTCGTTTTTCCGCCCTCCTCTTTAGGTTTTTTCTTTTATCTTTATTTTTAATTATTATTACTTTATTTCATTTTTACTTATTTATTTATTATTTTTATTTCTTTATTTTTATTTTTTATTATTTTATTTTTTATTTTTATTTATTTATTTATTTATTATTATTGTTATTATTATTATTATTTTTAATTAATTAATTAATTAAATAACTAAATAATTAATTAATTTATTATTATTATTTTTTTAACTAACATTATTTTGAATTGATTTTTATTTATTGTTCCCTTTTATTTATTTAAAATTTTAATATTACTTTTTTCCAATTTGCTTTTAACTTTGATAGTACTTAGAAATCAGCTCCCTTTTCAATTAATTTTATATATATTTTACATTACCTTAAGGTCCTTTATATAACTAATTTTACGTTGAAATTCTAATCTAATTATTTTTAACTAATTTTCTAACTAACGTAACATCTTTTGAATAAACTAACCATTAAATTATGATTGAATAAAAATACTCGTCAACCTATTATTATGATTTTAAGTATAAAAATATTTATATATATGTATAATACCAATATTAATTATTAAATAATTTAAATAAATAAATAAATTTTCTTTTCTTTTCTTTTCAAATAAACCATTGAAATGATTAATCCTAACTTTTAATAACCTAGTATTATAATTATATTTATTAATTCTTATAAATAAATTCCTTTTTAAAACCAACCATTTACCTAATTTAACTTATTTCCATAGAAAAATAATAATAATAATAGTAAAAATATTAAATTAATAAATTATAATTTTGACCTGGCTCCTAAGGTCAAAATTAGCCGTTAATCAATGTAGCCGTTGGAGACTCTGCTCAGGCTATTTATCATGCTAAGATGTATCTGTTTCTTCAACTTGTCCTGACGATGAACCACACTAGTTGGTTCGAAACGCGTCGACAAATGATACTCCATGTGATTTTCGCTGAAAAATCTCTCACAATCTTGATATGGATCACAGAAGCCTGAACTCTATAAGTATTCTCTAAGCGGGACAAGTAGGAGAGGAGTTGCAAGCTCTATCAAGTGGGAGAGAAATAAAGCAAGGAGTCAAGCGGAAGATCCAGGTTGGTCCCCTTGCTTCTCTCTTATCTATCATACATATAGGAAATCGAAAATTTCTTTGATTGATTGTTTCTAGGATATCTGCCAATTCTAGTGGGACTAGCAGATAAAAAAAACACTAGTTTTCTCGGAAAAAAAATGGCGACTCCACTGGGGAATGAATAGTTTGTTTGTTTTTTGTTTATTGTGTGTTTTATAAACTATAGATGGAGCCTGGAGCTAGCCAGATATCCTTCTAATTTATCTTGCTCTGCAATTGCATAGTAGATGAATGTTGCTTCAGTCAATCTCCGGTTTAGTTTATGAATTGAACATCTGACTTACAAGCATTCTAGATGCCGTTTTCGTAGCTCAATAACCTCTGAAGATCATACCTTGGTACTTTTTTCATTACTTTTCATAATAGCTCAGCTTAACTCACTGAAATCAACTGCAAATTTGAGCCAAAACCCATCTCAGTTGCGCTCCCTGGCCCATTACACTCTCTGTCACTGGAAACCAGTATGCATCGCACTTCTTAAGTGTAGAAAGTGAGATGCATCCCTATTTTTGTGAAGCATAGGTGCGATGACTGAGTAATCCTATTTCTCTCCTTGAAATTAGGGGTTTTTGTCCTTGTTTTTAGCTTTGTTCTATTGTTTTGCTGCTTATGAATAAAATCGCATTACTGAAGCCTCCTTGCTTTACATAGTTCAGCCTCCATTGATTAGGATTAGTAAATGTTTTTATGAATTTTTCCATCATTAGCAATCCTTTCTCAAAAATTTATTTAAATTGATCTATCATTTTGGTGCAAAAAGTGTCATAATTGTCGTTTTGTGTCCAAAAGAGGAGCATCGTAAAGTCTTCCTTCTCTAGATAAGTCGATTGAAGATTTTTTCATGTATTTGATTTGATTTGTTGATATTTGAAGTGTTGAAATAATCTTCTATTCGAAATTGAAAAGTGTCATTTATGTCTTCCTCTCATTTTGAAAAAGAAATCGTTGAAATGTCACTTTGAAGAAAATATCTTAGATCTATACTTATGTTATGAAACCAGCTCAGGAAAAGATAGAAAAGATAGATCAATGCCTTAGAATTCAGCCTCTTCGAGGGAGAAACCTCCTTGACATTACATAAATGAACAATTCTTGGATGACTCAAATGACGAAACCTCCTTTCTATATATAGGAGTTTAAGGAGTCACAATATAATCGAGCCAAGCTAACAATAATAATATAAAGCCACAAAAATAACAATAGAGGGATTCTATGGGGCACAGTAATAACAATATGGGGGCAATAGGGGCACAACAATAGTAATGGGGTAATCACTAGTATTATAGGGACCCAGCATGCCCCTCTCCTTCAAAAAAGTGTTGTCCTCAACGCTTGAGTAGTTCTAGATACTTCTGCATAAAATTCTCATCCTCCCATGTGGAATCTTCAGTGGATAAGTTCTTCCACTTGATAAGATACTCTGAAATTGATCGATTTCGTAGCTGTCGAGTTCTTGTTTCTGTGACTGCTTCTAGTTCCAATATAATTTTTCCTTCCTCATCAAGTTCTAGAAATATTGTTTCAACTGGGAGCTTGTCACCTATAACCTTCTTTAAACATGAAACATGGAAAACTGGGTGCAATCGAGAAGCTGCAGGAAGCTCCAACTTGTATGCCATAGTACCAATCTTTTGCAACACCTTATACGGACCATAATACTTTGGTGATAATTTATTATCCTTCCTAGCTTGCTTGAGGGACATTTGCTTATATGGTTGTAGCCGTAGGAATACCCAATCACCTGCATCAAAACTTCTTTCACTGCGATGTTCATCTACCTGTTGTTTCATTCTATTCTGTGACAACACGAGGTTATCCTTTAAGAGTTGGAGGACTTGTTGTTGATGGTCGATGGGATGTTCCACTGCCTAAACCTTAGAATTTTCTCTTAAATATGATGTGATGGATGGTGGTTGATACCCATAAAGTGTCATAAATGGGGTCACTTTTGTTGTTGTATGGAAGGAAGTGTTATACCACCATTCAGCCAGAGGCAACCATTTGACCCATTGTGTCTGTTTATCAGATACAAAGCAACGAAGATATCCTTCCAAACATTTTTTTATTATTTCAGTTTTCCCATCAGATTGAGGATGATAAGATGAGCTATGAGCTAACTGAGTACCCAGACAAGAAAATAATTCTATCCAAAAATTTCCCGTGAAAATGGGATCTCTATCACTTACAATAATCTTTGGGTTTCCATGTAGCTTTTGAATTGTTTCCATAAATGCAGTAGAAATTGTACCAGCTTTAAATGGATGTGATAATGCACAAAAGTGTGCATACTTGGTAAGTATTTCAACTACCACCATGACGACACTCTTTCCCTCAGACTTGGGTAAACCTGCAATAAAATCCATTGAAACCTCCTCCCAACGTTGGCTTAGAATGGATAAAGGTTCTAATAGACCTAGTGTCTTAATTGTTTCAACTTTATTTTGTTGGCAAACCAAACATTTCACCACAAACTTTTGAATATCTGATTTAAGGCCATCCAAAACAAATTCCTTCTTAACCCTATGGTATGTTTTTAAAAATCCTGAGTGCCCTCCTAAGGGAGAAGTGTGCAATTCCATAAGAATCTTTTGTTTTAGCTAGGAATTCTTACAGAGGTATAAGCGATCTTTGTACCATAACAAATCATTTTGCCAACTAAATGTATCAGACGTACTGGAATCTTGTTGTAACTTTCGAATAAGTGCCCACACTTCTTCGTCATTCTTCTATTCCTCCTTTTCTTCGTTTATCCAATCTAGTTGGATAATAGAAATGGCGCACAATAATGCTTCCACATCCTCATCCTTTCTTGAGAGTGCATCTGCCACCACATTTTGCTTCCCTTTTTTGTAGATGATTTCAAATTCATAAACCAACATCTTTGTGACCCACTTTTGTTGCTCTTCAGAGGATAATCTTTGTTATAAAAAGTATTTAAGTCTATCATGATCCATTTTTACCTTGAAGTGTCTTCCCATTAGGTAGGGTCGCCATTTCTTAAGTGCATGGAGTATTGCCAACATTTCCTTCTGATAAATAGCTTTGCTTAAAAACTTTCCCTTGATTGGACGACTTTCAAAAGCAATGGGTCTTTCATCTTGCATTAGAACAACACCAATTCCATTTCCTGAAGCATCACATTCCACAATAAACGTTTTTGTGAAGTCTGGTGTAGCTAAGAACGGTGCTTGGCACATTGCCTCTTTAAGATGTTCAAAGGCGTTGGTTGCTTCTAGAGTCCATGAAAATGCATCTTTCTTCAATAATGTTGTTAGAGGTGCTGCTATTCTCCCATAATTCTTAACAAACTTGCGATAATACCCTGTCAACTCGAGAAATCCTCGAAAATGCTTTATGGATGTGGGGATTTTCCATTCCTTAATGGCTTTAATTTTGCTAGGGTCTACCTTGAATCCTTCATGAGATACAATATGACCCAGATATTCCACCTCCTGGACTCCAAAGAAACATTTTGATCTTTTTGCATATAATTGTTTCTCATCCAATACTTGTAGCACCGTGTCAACATGTTCAACATGATCCTTCCAAGACTTGCTGTAGATTAGTATATCATCAAAAAATACTAACACAAATTTTCTAAGGAATGGTTTGAAAATTGCATTCATCAAACCTTGAAATGTTGAAGGTGCATTGGTAGGGCCAAAAGGCATGACCAAAAATTCATAATCACCCTCATGAGTTCTAAATGCTGTTTTCGGAATGTCTTCAATCTTCTCTCTGATTTGACGATATCCTGAACGAAGATCCAACCTGGTGAAGTAAATTGATCCATGCAATTCATCCAGTAATTCATCAATGACAGGAATAGGGAACTTATCTTTAATAGTGAGCTTGTTGAGCTCCCTATAATTCGGACACATGTGCCCTGATCCATCCTTCTTGTGCACCAATACTACTGGAGCAGAGAAAGAACTTTGACTCAGTTGAATTATACCAGCCTCTATCATTTCTGCAACCATACATTCAATTTCACTCTTTTGGATATAGGGATATCTGTACGGCCTGATGTTTGGAGGAACACTTCCTCGAATCAGATGAATAGCATGATCATGATCACGCATGGGGGGAGACCTTTCGGAGTCTCAAATACCTTGGAATGATTTTCCAAGACTTTTTGGAGATCAGGAGAAATAGATGATTCCGATGTGGAAATATATAGCAAATATAATTGTGCAATTACAGCTCTTTGCTCCTTTTTTAGAAGCTTTGTCATACCATTAGAGCTGATTATCTTTCCTGGTTTCCCTGCAGTACCCCTTAATTCAACTTCCTTTCCTTCCGTATAAAATTTGATGAAAATTTCTTGAAAATTAAAAGCTATTGTACCCAAGGATTGTAGCCATTGGACTCCTAGTACAACATCAACACCTCCAAAGCAATTGGAATGCAAAGCATTGGGTTAGTCAATACATATTTTCCAATGGATAGCTAGATATTATGGCACTTTCTAGAGCAATTTATTGTTCCTCCATTTGCAATCATCACTTGACATTCTGGTGCTGGATATAGGAAGAAATTCAATTCTTTTGCTACCTTATAATGAATAAAATTGAGGGTGCTTCGTGAATCAATCAACACTATTACCTTTTTATTCTTGATTTGTCCTTCTATCTTGATGGTTTGAGGAGTGGTAATTCCCACCAATGCATTACAAGATATGGTCGGATTTATTTGTTCTTCATATACGCTTTGTTCCTGGAGTATATCCTCTTCTTTTGACCTTTGTTGCTCCTTTTCTTCTTCCTCTTCACAATCTATGTAGAATAATTTCTTCTCAGCACACTTATGACCTTTAGTGTATTTGCTATCACAACTGTAAGAAAGCCCTTTTGCTCTTTTTTCTTCCAATTGTTGTGGTGTCAACCTTATAGGTTGTGGAAGACTATGGGCAACAACACTTCCGTCTTTATAGTTGTGACTGGTATGCTTCCTGGTTGCCATAATTTTGCTTTCCATTTTTCTTGCGAACCTAAATGCCTTCTCTAATGAATCAGGTTCCCAAAGGCGAACATCATGTTGGATATTATCCTTTAAAGACCCTATGAACACTTCAATCCTATGCTCCTCTGGAATATCTTTTAGCCTTATGTTCAATTTTTGGAATTCCTCAATGTGCTCCATTATTGAACCCTTGTGTTTGAGACTTATCAATTGGCTTTAAAAAGTGTTGCATTTTGTATCCTCATAATGTGCTATCAATTCTTCTGTAAAAATTGCCCAAGTGATAAACTGTTTAGGAGAGCAAAGCCATTGATACCATACAAACTGATTTGGTTCCAAATATAAAGTTGCCATACGTACCTTTTGTGTGTTTTTCACATTATTGAGATCGAAGAATTGCTCCATCTGTAATATCCATGTGGCGGGATCCTTGCCATCAAACTTCCTCATATCGATTTTTGGAATATGGTGGGTCTTTGATCCAACATTAGAGTCTATGGAATCATGATTAAAATTTCTTTTGTTCACATCATGAGTTTCCTTTACAACCTTTTCACCATTAGTAATTATTTCTTGTAGAAAAATTTTCAAATCTGTCTTCAAACCTGCCATGTCTGTCTTCAAATATACCATGTCTCTCTTCAAATATGTCTTCGAATCAACCATCTTAGCTTCCATGCCCTTTATCTTAGATTCCAAACCATTTATCTTAGATTCCATGCCATTTATCTTAGCTTCTGTTAGCTTTTGTGAGCGTGACATTTGTTGCACTTGTTCTTGTAATTTTGATATATCATGTAGTATTTCTTCCTCTTCTTCATGAGTCATGATAGAGCTTTCAGGTTCCTTACTAGGTGTTTGCATTTTTTGTCCTCGGGGCATCAGTTACCGATAATAATGCTTTACTATGCCATTTGAATTCGTTCAAACCAAGCTTACGCAAAAATTTTAAAAAATGCCACACACCTTTTTTCACTTTGTAGAAGCCTAATATTGAATTTGATGTATCTCTTTAAATTCAGATCCTCCAGCTCTGAAATTGCGACTTGTAGTAGCCTTTTGTGTCCTCTTTCCAATGCCACAAGTCTGACCCACTTTGGATTCTCCAAGGAAGAGTTATGCGAACTCTCCCACAGTGACTTGATTATAGACTAGTTCAGTAGAGCGAACTTGTACGACATGCCACGAGTCACTGTTTCGACATTTGGATTTGAAAAATGCATACAAGAAACTACGGTTTGTCCTCTTTTTGTACCTTCTTACAAAATTTCAATCCAATCCCCAGAGAGAAAGTTATGACGATTTTCCCCAGGTCACCTGTTTGGAATGTAATTCAGGGGTCTGCAAAAAGACCAACTTCCTTAGATCATATCTCCGCAAATATAGCACGAAAAGCTCTGAAATTTAGATCCAAGGTTCAGCACGATTTCCTCTCAAACGGTTTTTTTTTTCAACTTCTGAAACATCGCAGAAAAAAAGTTATAGCAAAAATTCCACGATGACCTATTTGGAGCAGCGAAACCCTAGAATCCAAGCTCTGATACCAAAAGTTATGAAACCAACTCAAGAAAAGATAGAAAAGATAGATCGACGCCTTAGAATTCAGCCTCTTCAAGGGGGCAACCTCCTTTACATTACATAAATGAAAAATTCTTGGATGATTCAAATGACAAAACCTCCTTTCTATATATGGGAGTCTAAGGAGTCACAATATAATCTAGCCGACCTAACAATAATAATATAAAGCCACAAAAATAACAATAGAGGGATTCTATGGGGCACAGTAATAACAATATGGGGGCAATAGGGGCACAACAATATTAATAAGGGGTATAACTACAATAGTAATTGGGTAATCACTAGTATTATAGGGACCCAACAACTTAGTTTTCCTTTTTTTAATTTCTCACATTAAGGGAACAAAAAACAAATACATGCATTTGCATTTGCATTTAGACTATGTGCGAAAAATGATTTAGGAAAAGTGCATTTAGTGTGTGTTGTTTTCTCTTTGTTTGAAAGAATCGTAACCTTCTTTCCTTAGTAGCTAGGATTTTCATTTCTAAAAATAAACAATGATTATTTATCATTTTAGATTCCATATTTAGGAATTTTACATATACATCATGTGGTGAACCATTGAAAGGAAAACTTCTAAGCAAGATCAACTCTGAAATAAATTTCAATGAACTTGACAATGCTTTGGAACCTAATGCAACACATCTAGAGGTCTAGCCTAGAGACATGTTCCCGCATCATAAAATCTAGTAACTATCATTTCCACACAAGGTTGGGTGATTCCTCCTCTTTGATACGACAAGTGCTAGCATAGACTTGTGCTCCCCGTACCGTCGAGTATATATTGGGAAACCACAATAGGCTTATATCCTTTATCCATAGGAAGCCATGTCTACCACCCTATGGATCGCAATGCACTAAATGTTACAGGGAAAAGTGTCTATTTAGAGCTGCTCTATCCCACTAAGCTGTGACAGCTACCTTAGAAACAAACAGAGAAAAGCTACTTTTTTATTTCCTTTATGAAATATAGATAGAGAGGAATAGAAAGAACCAACCTATGTCTTGCGCTAATCCTTTGATTCAATCCCTCTCTTCTTTGATAGTCTCCAGCTACCTGCTTCCTTGCATGCCCAGCTTCACAAAGTACCTGTAAGATCACAGAAGCATAGCACTATACAAAGACATGGATCTATATTCATAAACAACTTAGGATCAGATTTAAGTTAACCATACAAATGAAGCAAGCATCAATGATACAAAAGCATTGAGGAAAACTCAAATAGCTTTTATTGATAAACAAGAAAAGATCCAGGAGGAATTACAACCAGTGGTTCTGACCCATCATCAACCTCCCAGCAAAGAAGCCCCTCTTCACCTCAAACAAAGCATAGATCACCCAACAATCTGATGTTTGTCTCTAGAAACCAACAGCAATTCCTTACAATATGCAAAATTCCATCCTCTGGATCTCTGGGATGAGGGATCCATATATAGATATCTGTAAGGAGGATGAGTCAGCTTGTGATTTGATTAGTGTCTTCTCTCTGTCAGTTCTTGCTTCCAATTGGAGACTGAGGGCCTCTTACTCATCCTTGGTCGAATTCAGTGAGCCAAGTGTTACCGGGAAAAGTGTCTATTTAGAACTGCTCTATCCCACTAAGGTGTGACAGCTGCCTTAGAAACAAACAGAGAAAAACTACTTTTGTATTTCCTTTATGAACTATAGACAGAGAGGAATAGAAAGAACCAAGCTGTGTCTTGTGCTAATCCTTTGATCCAATCCTTCTCTTCTTTGACAGCTTCCAGCTACTTGCTCCCTTACTTGCCCAGCTTCACCAAGTACCTATAAGATCACAGAAGAAGAAAAATATACAAAGACATGGATCTATATTCATAAACAACTTAGGATCAGATTTAAGTTAACCATACAAATGTAACAAGCATCAATGATACAAAAGCATGGAGGAAAAACTCAAATAGTTTTTATTGATAAACAAGAAGATCCAGGAGGAGTTACAACCGATGATTCCTGACCCCGCATCGACCTCCCAGCAGAGAAGCCCCTCTTCACCTCCAACAAAGCATAAATCACCCAATACTCTGATATTTGTCTCAAAACCAACATCAATTCCTTACAATGTGCAAAATTCCAGCCTCTGGATCTCTGGGATGAGGGATCCATATATAGAAGTATGTAAGGAGGATGAGTCAGCTTGTGATTTGATTAGTGTCTTCTCTCTGTCAGTTCTTGCTTCCACTTGGAGACTGAAGGCCTCTTACTCATCCTTGGTTGAATTCAGTGAGGCAAGTGTCATAGGAGAAGATTCTGGAAGCTTCCATTGTCTCTCCACCTCGCGGAATGGCACTGCCATTTGTCATTTCTCGCCCAACGCACCCTCATAGTGCATTTAGGTGTGTTGAAACACACCTAGCTAGTGTGTTTAGGTGCTATGCAACGCACCTAGCCAGTGGAGCAGCTGAAATGATCCTGTTTTGACTTATTCTGAGCAGTTTCTGGTGGAGAACTTCTGGGAGAAGCTGTAATTTGTTGACCTTGTTCCTTTAGGGGTTAGAACAACACTTTTAGGGACTTAGGAGCCCTTGGTTTATGGACATTTCATGCTTGGAGTTGCAAGGCACAAAAATGTCTATAACAGTTGCCCCCTAAAGTATGAGGCCGTTAATCGGGTGAAATGCTTTATTATGAGGATCCGAAGTTCTTTCAATGCTGGGAGGAGACCTGTAATATGATACAATACAATACATTATCTTCATATTATTTTTCATGATCTAGCTGAGGCGGGCATTCCCATGCTAAGCTTTATAAATTCATTTTCATGTACATAGGACAGACAATCGTCTGATTGTAGACTAATGATTCTGATAGAGCCACCATCCTTTTGGTAGGATGATTATCTGTGCTGCAATGTTGTACATTTAATGTCTTTATTTACCTGAATATATATCACAGCCCAGATGGATGAAACTAGATCTGGGGTCTTCAATCTCGTCTGATCTTCACTCGAAGTACAAGTCGATCCATGTGAGAAATGTTCCGAAGTCGAACATGGAAAGACATCGCTTGATTACCAGTCAAATATGTAAACTGTTAACAAGCACGAGTGGAATCACCAATAATGATAATGACCCTCAAGGTACTACAGTACAATTCATGTGGTTTGAATAAAGGACTTGGCGTCGAACACCATGCAAATTTTTTTATAGATTACTGAGAAACTTGCCATTAAGGCATGCAAGCTTCAAAGTACTGAATGGGGTGTTCCTAGACCAACTTCTTGGATAATGAGCTGATGTCAACAAGAAGTGATCCGTCAAAGGAGGACCTTAATGAATCCCACATAAATGACACGGAACGGAGCAAATGATTTTGATGGAGGTGAAAACAATCTGATGATATACGGTTCAGGGTGGCGGTCATGAAAAAATGGAGTATAATGTATGGTAGTGGGTGGGACACAGGTGGTTTCTCTGGATGACTTCTCTTGAACATGTCGGCGACACTGATGTGATGGATTGGTAGCATTAACCCCAAATGTGGATGGTATGGTGTGACCATGGCGATGTGACCGGTGAATGAAACAACCCAACCCGACTCGGACACGGAGCGGAAGTGTCATGTTCAAGAGCGACTTGCTACCAATAAAGATTCTTTGAGTTTTCTTCCCAATTTTTCCCCAGTCATTACTGACCAGTACCTCTTTATTTTTGTCAAGCTTGAGGAGGTTAACATATGCTTCTTCTATAATTTTCCCTTCGGGCAAACCCATCTCTATGTTTTAAAGAGCCTAGCGATAGTGAAACTCGTTCTCGTCTAAAGACAAGTTTGTCGCTATTAGTCTTTTTAACGAGTTTAACGACAAAGATAACTCGGTCCTTTTCATTTTTAGAGAGTCTGAAAAGGTACGTAAAGGTAACTCCAAAATTCCTTTCTCGTCATCTAATCCCTTAAGTCTAAAAAAGTATAAAACAATACAGAAGGGATGAATTTTCGATAGTTTTAACGAGCCAAACAAAACAAGCGCTCGATCTTTTTGTGTAATAATCCCTCAGGTCCAAAAAGATTAAAATCTAGAGGAGGGATAGCACTTCCTATCCATTTAACGAGCTGGAGAGGACAATGGCTCGGCAATCTTTTCATATTTTACGAGTCAGTTGAAAAGAGCTTAAAGGAGACTCGTCTTTTGAGGAACGAGTGATAAAACGGGTAGCAGCTGATTCCAGGTAAGGTTTGGAATTTTCCAATCACGACAGTGTCACAAGGATGGCTAGTGAAATCACTCTTCACAGCTGTTCCTAAAAATGGGTAAACAATCAAGTGGAGGTGAACGATCGGCCAATGAAAAAGTGGAGGTGACGGTGCAAACACGACCAAGGCTTTAATGGCTGAAATACTACATTCACGGTGGTTATTTACCGGGGAATAGTTCATTTTTTAACGAGCTTAAACGCGGGTTGAAACGTTTGCTCGGTGCGGGTTTATTTTTTAACGAGCTTGAACCTTGCGGTAACACTGCTCGATGCGGGTTTATTTTTTAACAAGCTTGAACCTTGCAGTGACACTGCTCGTGATAAGTTTGCATGCCCCCAGCATAATAACGCAAATCGAGGTGCATGCCCCCCAAGCATCATTGCATTCAAGTCATTGGTTGGAATGAAGGTTTACCTTGGAGATCTTCGAAAGACTCGATTTGTAAAGGGAGTCGTTTCATTTTTTAATGAGGTCGACACGAGATAAGAACCGTCCTCGGCATCCACCGTATTTACAGTATTTGATAGAAAATAAAAAACTGAAGGATGATTAAGGTTGGTGGAATAATCTTCCTAGTAATCCGGATGATGGGAGTGATGGTGGTAATCTTCCCATGGCGCCTCCTCTTTCATCATTGATTGAATGATTCATTTGTTTGTACAATGTACATGTGACCAAGGATTTGAAGAGGTGCCATATTCCTTAGACCTATCTATCCAAACTCTCGATGAGCGTTGATTTGGGTTTGCCCCCCAGGCCAAGAAAATTGATTGCTACAATATTTCTAAACTGGCAATGATCCATGCTGACAAAATGTTCAGGAATCTTCCAAATCCATTAGATATAGAAGATTTCATATTGTAGGTTTCCACTGTGGCCACTTCCGCCAAATTACTCGGAGGCGGTAGGGCAAAAGTACCCATTAAGGCAGGGTCTTTTAGGAGGCCTACTCCAATATTTTGAAGTGAATGGTTGCTTCCATGGATCATTGGAATGCTTCCTGTAACTTGTGCACTGTTGGGGAGAAATGTTTGTTGGTCGACGATTGTAATTCCTCCTTGGAAGGGAAATGCAATCTTCCTGAACTAGGTCAACACAACTGCGGCCATGGCATATATCCAGGGCCTTCCCCGTAGGATGTTGTAATCGAGGTTTCCGTTGATTACTTCAACATCAATTTCTATTGTTTTTCCCCCTAGTTCAACTTTCAAGTTACTTAAAATCCCGTATGGAGTGTATGATCGTCCATCAAATGCTTTTAACATTGTTGAAGATCGCGACAAGGGTGGTGAGCCTAAATTTTTCCAGCAACTCATCGACATAATACATGTGGATGCCCCCCCATCAATAATTGTTCGATGAACAGTTTTGTTGAGGGCTTTCACTTGAATAAGGAAAGCTAGTTGAGCTGGTAATTGAGGGTCATATCCTTTATGATCAAAGGCCACAAGATTGGAATCCATTAGGCCAATCCCACCTATTGCTGATAATAAAGCTTGCTTTTGGGAGGGGCAATTTTGTGGTACGTCAACTGTCGACATAGCGGACGGTGATTGGGACAGGTCCTCTACTATATTATAATTCTATGCTACTTTTGCACGAGGATTAAATGTCGATTTGTGTACTACTCCCTTTGGCGACTTTATCGTTGGTTCAAGCATGATGGGTGGCACAACTTCAGTCAAAGTTGTTGTCGAACTACCAGGTTGTTCATTAGCCTTGTTATTCGACAGCTGTGGATTCTCATAATATTTATTCCTTGTCAAAGCATCATTTTGCTGCTCTGAGATAGACAACATAAGAACTTGGGATCGAGAAGCATTTTGATTAGCAACCAGTTTGGTTCCCGGGTTTGGAAACGGATCAATCAATACTGCTGAGGTTTTTGAACTATTAAAGAGTTTCTTAACTTCAGCTTTATGTGGACAATCTCTCGTCCAATGATCCTCATCGCATATATGACACCCCGCAGGGGGTTTCCTTTGCCCAGAAGGGTTTGTAGAAGGTTTTTCAGGAGATGACTCATCCTGCTTCTTTTTTCTCCCTTTCTTTTTCTTCTTGCCCCCTGGTTGCTTCAGTTGTTTGCCCTTGTCGGTCGACACGGCATTTACTTCCGAGGCAAGAAGTTCCTCATTTGCATTTTGACTAGAAATCTTACGGGCCTTTTTAGATGTAGCCTTTGTCGATTTCGTGTCTGTTGCACCAATCACGCCATCAACGACATGAGAGTCATTGTTTGATTTAGGAGGAGGAGGAACGGAAAATTCTGGTCTAGGAGCATCAGGTATTTTATCATAGAGCGTGCCAGACTGAGTATAGATCAAGTCTAGATATTGTGCACGAGCAATAACTTGCTCTTCAGTGACGACTCCCCCTTTTGCCACATCTTCCGTGATGGAAGGTAGTAAAGAGTTAATAAACCATTCAGCTAAAAGCTGATTAGGAACATACGTTTTTACCATTCTACGACGACATCGCCACTCATGAATATGATCAGATATGTGAGTGGCCGTTGTTTGTTTGAAATTGGTAAGAAGTTCTGTTCCCGTTTCGTACCTTATCGGTAACTGAAAATGGGTTAAAAAGGTTGTTTCTAGGGTACTGAAGTTGTCAAACGAAGCTCTGGGCAATTTGATATACCATTTTGTTGCCGGACAAGTTAACGTCCTCTGAAAAAGGTGAAGCCTAATTGAATCATCATTTAGGGTGTTTGATGAACACCACAGATGAAATGTCATCACATGATTCGACGGGTCTTCACCCGGATTTCCATTAAATTTAGGAATATCTGACGGAAGTTTATGTGGAATCGTTGGCAACCAAGGGGCATAAGAAATTGGATCATTCGTCAGCCGGTTTAGATCTGGTAATTCTAGAGTTGCTACAAAGGGCAACTGTTGATTCAGGTTAGGCGAAGCATACCCAGGATAAGATGGCATCGCCTGAGCAGTGGGTCTTTGCATACCAGCATAATGTATTTGATGTTGGAAACTTTGACAAGGTTGATGGGCATAACCATTATAGTATGGTTGTTGATAACCGCTTTGGAAATGCAGATGCCCATTACTTACAAAGACTTGTTGCTGACGTCCTTGATATGATTGCTGGAATTGTGGTTGTTGAGATTGAACCAGTCCTCGTTGTTGGACCATTTGCTGTTGTCCAATACTGGATGATTGACCAAGATGAGGAGTCATAGTACTTGTTTGAGCCTGAGTCGCTCCAGATAAGGAGGCACTAACCTGAGTTTGTGATTGAGTCGTCGAGACAAGAGGTTGTTGTATTGCAACCTGAGAAACTTGGGGTTGACATACAACAGGTAGCGCTTGTACTTGCGACGCAGTCACCGTAGCAGGTATAGTGGGAATATTCGACACAGGATGGACTGGTTGCATTGAATATACAACCCTTGGTTGCTGATGCAGTATTGGTACCCAACCGCTGGATGTAATTCCAGTTTGACCTAAAGCTTGTTGTAAACTCGCATATGGTTGTTCTCTAGGAGGGAACAATGAAAAGGCATACTGCCCTCCATATGGTGGAAATACCATACTTAAAGGGTAGATTGGCCTTTGAAGACACATTGGATCAATTTTTTGAGTTTCAACATAAGAAATACTAGATGATAATCCGGATGAAGAAATAGGAACTGACCATGTCGTCGAAACAGTCTCTGATTGGACTCCGGCTTGTTGTTGATAACTTGTCAGGACAAATGCTATACCATTGAACATCGTTGGAGTAGCAGTAGGAGGTTGTGCCACTGCTGTATCGGACGACACAGTCTTGGATGTCGACGGTTGTTCAGACATATCTAGTCTATCCAAAATATTTTCTAGCGATTCGACAAGAACTTGCGATGAAGGGAGACTAACTTCGAAGACCAATGAGGGAAAGGTGATGATTATTCCGTTTAAAATAAATTTTAGACGCTTTGACATAACTTGTTTTTTCAATTTTTAAGAGTCGAGAAAAAACAAAAGATGACTCTAGTCTCCTTCAATTTTTAATGAGCCTGAAGTGACAAGTGCTCAGATGGACCTTTTCCTTTAAGGAGTCTGAAAAGGAACGAAAGGGACTGCTCTGGAAGTCTAGCTAGAGGGAGTACCAAACCAATTGCAAAACTGCAGAATACTTTTTACGGTACGACAGTCAATCTTCCCGAATGCTGTGTTCAGTGCATTGCGATCGATAGGGCGGCAGACACGGCTTCCTATGGATAAAGGATTTAAGCCTATAGGGGTCTCCCAAAATATACTCGACGGTACGTGGGAGCACAAGTTTGTACTGGCACTTATCGTCTCAAAGTGGAGGAATCACCCAGCCATCAGTGAGGACAACAGTTACCAGGCTTTATGACGCCGGAATACGTCTCTAGCCTAGACCTCTAAATGTTGTGTGCTAAGTTCCAAAGCGTTGTTAGATTCATTGAATTTATTTTAAGTTGATCTTGCTTATGAAGTTTTCCTTTTGGGTTCACCAAAAGATGTAGATGTAATTCCTAAAATGCAATCTAAAGATGATAAACAAACTTTTATCTCTTTTGTGCAATGAAAATCCTAGCTACTAGAGGAAAAGAAAGACACAATCTTTTCACAAAGAGAAAAGAGCACACTGTAAATGCACTTTCCTAAATCAAGCCAAACAGACTGTCTATATGCAAATGCACATGCATGTATTTGTTTTCTACTTTCTTAGTATTGATGCTAAAAAGAAAGTTGATGTACAAATCTGAATTTGCTTTCAAGCGACAAACACAAACAAGCTTCTTTTCGAAATCCAAAGATAGAGACGATTACGACAATTTACGATTTTGAAATGAATAGTCGTTTTTGACACTAGAAAATCACAAATTCAGACCAAAGGCAATAGTAAAAGTATAATCGACCATCAACAACAATCAAACTTTCTCCTATGATCGAAATCGACACTTGCGACAGATTTAAATAAAAGGACGACAGTACGACTATTCTACTTTTGCAATGGAAAACTGTAAACGACTCAAAAAACACAAAAAAACATCTACAATTCTTTTGTACAAAGGAGACGGAATAACAACAAGGAAAAGGGGTTTTAAACAGGCATATACTGATCATAGGCAGCAAAATTCAGAGACAGAACTGGAAAGAACGAAGCACAAGAACCTCAGCTGCATAGGGCTAGTCTGATCAGCGCACCTCTAACACAGAGAAACTGCATTGCAGTGCAGGTTGCCCTTTCGGGAAGTGCGTTGAAATGCAGGATCTCTTAACAGTACCTGTGCTGGGCCAGAAATGAGAATCTGTCTGGGTTCTGGGTCACAGTTTGCAGTTCAGTCTTTGGTTTTTGGCCGAGTAAAAGCAATCAGTAATGCACAAGCAGGGGTAGATCTAAGGAGGGTCTAAGAGCTATCTTAAGGGCAATCAGATCGTTTGTGAATCAGTTGTTCAAATCATAAACAAATCTAGTGAATGGATTGAAGCAGCAGATGTCTACTTTGCATTTGTTATGGAAAATGCAGTTCGAATGCTACTTATAAGTTTATGAAACAAACAACAAAGAGATACACAAAAAAACTAATTAGACATTCTCCCCAGTGGAGTCGCCATTTTGTTACCGTGAAAAGTGCCTATTTAGAACTGCTCTATCCCACTAAGGTGTGACAACTGCCTTAGAAACAGACAGAGAAAAACTACTTTTGTATTTCCTTTATGAACTATAGACAGAGAGGAATAGAAAGAACCAACCTGTGTCTTGTGCTAATCCTTTGATCCAATCCCTATCTTCTTTGACAGCTTCCAGCTACTTGCTCCCTTACTTAGCCCAGCTTCACCAAGTACCTGTAAGATCACAGAAGAAGAAAAATATAGAAAGACATGGATCTATATTCATAAACAACTTAGGATCAGATTTAAGTTAACCATACAAATGTAACAAGCATCAGTGATACAAAAGCATGGAGGAAAAACTCAAATAGTTTTATTGATAAACAAGAAGATCCAGGAGGAGTTACAACCGATGATTCCTGACCCAGCATCAACCTCCCAGCAGAGAAGCCCCTCTTCACCTCCAACAAAGCATAAATCACCCAATACTCTGATATTTGTCTCAAAACCAACAATAATTGCTTACAATGTGAAAAATTCTAGCCTCTGGATCTCTGGGATGAGGAATCCATATATAGAAGTATGTAAGGAGGATGAGTCAGCTTGTGATTTGATTAGTGTCTTCTCTCTATCAGTTCTTTCTTCCACTTGGAGACTGAAGGCCTCTTACTCATCCTTGGTCGAATTCAGTGAGGCAAGTGTGATAGGAGAAGATTCTGGAAGCTTCCATTGTCTCTCCACCTCGCGGAATGGCACTGCCATTTGTCATTTCTCACCCAAAGCACCCTCATAGTGCATTTAGGTGCGTTGCAATGAACCTAGCTAGTGTGTTTAGGTGCTATGCAACGCACCTAGCCAGTGGAGCAGCTGAAATGATCCTGTTTTGACTTATTCTGAGCAGTTTCTGGTAGAGAACTTCAGGGAGAAGCTGCAATTTGTTGACCTTGTTCCTTTAGGGGTTAGAACAACACTTTTAGGGACTTAGGAGCCCTTGGTTTATGGACATTTCATGCTTGGAGTTGCAAGGCACAAAAATGTCTATAACACCAAGTGTCACAGGAGAAGATTCTGGAAGCTTCCATTGCCTCTCCACCTCGCGGAATGACACTGCCATTTGTCATTTCTCACCCATCGCACCCCACAGAAGGGAGTTTTAAAATGAAACACACCCTCACAGTGAATTTGGGTGAGATGCAACGCACCTAGCCAGTGGAGCAGCTGCAATGATCCTGTTTTGACCAATTCTGAGCAGTTTCTGGTGGAGAAGTTCTGGGAGAAGTTGTAATCTGTTGACCTTGTTCCTTTAGGGTTTAGAAAAACACTTTTAAGGACTTAGGAGCCCTTGGTTTATGGACATTTCATGCTTAGAGTTGTAGGGCACAAAAATGTCTATAACAGTTGCCCCCTTAAGTATGAGGCTGTTAACCTTTTGGTGTCGGGTGAAATGCTTTGTTATGAGGATCCGAAGTTCTTTAAATGCTGGGAGGAGACCTGTAATAAAATACAATACAATACATTATCTTCATAATATTTTCATGATCTAGCTGAGGCGGGCATTCCCATGCTCAGCTTTATAAATTCATTTTCATGTACATAGGACAGACAACCATCTGAGTCTAGACTGATGATTCTGATAGAGCCATCATGCTTTTGGTAGGATGATTATCTGTGCTTCAATGTTGTACATTTAATGTCTTTATTTCCCTGAATATATATCGCAGCCCGGATGGATGAAACTAGATCTGGGGTCTTCAATCTCGTCTAATCTTCACTCGAGGTACAAGTCGATCCATGTGAGAAATGTTCTGAAGTCGAACATGGAAAGACATCGCTTGATTACCAGTCAATGATGTAAACTGTTAACAAGCGCGAGAGGAATCACCGATAATGATAATTACCCTCAAGGTACTGTAATACAATTCATGTGGTGTGAATAAAGTACTTGGCGTCGAACACCACGCAAAACTTTCGGTCGAAGGCCATTGATGTAAACCCGTCGCCGGAAGTGAGAAAGTTGCCATTGAGGCATGCAAGCTTCAAAGTACTGAATGCGGTGCTCCTAGATCGAATTCTTGGATAATGAGCTGATGTCAACAAGAAGTGATCCGTCACAGCAGGGCCTTAATGAATTCCACATCAATGACACGAAACGGAGCAAATGATTTTGATGGAGGTGAAAATGATCTGGTGATATAAGGTTCAGGGTGGCGGTCATGAAAGAATGGAGTATAATGTATGGTAGTGGGTGAGACACAGGTGAATTCTCTGGATGACTTCTCTTGAACATATCGGTGACACTGATGTGATGGATTGGTAGCATTAACCCCAAATGTGGATGGTATGGTGTGACCATGGTGATGTGACCGGTTAATGAAACAACCCAACCCGACTCGGACATGGAGTGGAAGTGTCATGTTCAAGAGCGACTTGCTACCAACAAAGTTTCTTTGAGTTTTCTTCCCAATTTTTCCCTAGTCATTGCTGACCAGTACATCTTTATTTTTGTCAAGCTTTAGGAGGATAACATATGCTTGTTCTATAATTTTCCCTTCGGGCAAACCCATCGCTATGTTTTAACGAGCCTAGTGATAGTGAAACTCGTTATCGTCTAAAGACAAGTTTGTCGCTATTAATCTTTTTAACGAGTTTAACGACAAAGATAACTCGGTCCTTTTCAATTTTAGAGAGTCTGAAAAGGAACGTAAAGGTAACTCCAAAATTCCCTTTTTGTCATCTAAGCCCTTAAGTCCAAAAAAGTATAAAACAATACAGAAGGGATGAATTGTCGATAGTTTTAATGAGCTGAACAAAACAAGCACTCGATATTTTTGTGTAATAATCCCTCAAGTCCAAAAAGATTAAAATCTAGAGGAGGGATAGCACTTCCTGTCCCTTTAACGAGCTGGAGAGGCCAATGGCTTGGCAATATTTTCATATTTTACGAGTCAGTTGAAAATAGCTTAAAGGAGACTCGTCTTTTGAGGAACGAGTGATAAAACGGGTAGCAGCTGATTCCTGGTAAGGTTTGGAATTTTCAAATCACGGCAGTGTCACAAGGATGGCTAGTGAAATCACTCTTCGCAGCTGTTCCTAAAAATGGGTAAACAATCAAATGGAGATGAATGATCGGCCAACGAAAAGTGGAGGTGATGGTGCAAACACGACCAAGGCTTTAATGGCTGAAGTACTACATTCACGATGGTTATCTACCGGGGAATAGTTCATTTTTTAATGAGCTTAAATGCGGGTGGAAACATTTTCTCATGTCTTATGTTTATTTTTTAACGAGCTTGAACTATGTGCTAAAACTACTCGATTAATCCAGTCTTGTGATAAGAATGTCTCATATAAAAACGGCAACTTTTAGAGATTTTCCCCACATCATTTCTTCATGCAAGTTAGGAAACGACCAATACTATGAGTTTAAAGGGTTAGAGGTCCTATAAATTTAAAAAAATAAATAGTCACTCTTCGCTTGCATTCCAAAAGGTTTGCATGCCCCCAGGTATAAAACAGAGTTTCAAGGTTACCCCTTCTTTAGTCCGTTAAAACATTTGTTTTACCGAGAGAGGCGTACCTCTTACAAGTTACCCAAAGATTGTTCTATTCACAGCACAAACAAAACATTTCTTTGGTGATGTCTACCGAGATAAATAAAGGTGAGTGAAGGAGGCTACTCCACTCACATAACTTTGACAAGAGAATCTTGTTCTAGAATAACCCCCTCTTCCAATCACGGACGGGCGTACAGACTAGTCATATTCTCCCGCGGAAACCTACCCTATACCCGAAGTTTTCCTGCCGAAGTAGACCAGGGTGCATGCCCCCTGGGTTTCAGTCATATCCCTCTGAATCACTCACACTCATCGGGAGGACGGACTGGAGATTGAGACATTTCTTGCGTGAAAAGACCATTTAGGGATGGTATATGACTATTTGCTCTGTATGATCCGGGGAATGAAAGCTGGTCCACGAGCTTGACCACTCTTCCTTTGTGTGGAAAACACATTACTCTAAAGAGTGAGGAGACAATTGCTCCCATGCAATAAATATAGTCTCGTCCAAGGAGTAGATTTTAATCTAGGGGTCCTTGAACTACCATTACGTTCATGTGAACGGTTTTCCCTCTCAATGTTATGGGCACATCGAGAAGGATCCTTAACGGTCGACTAGTTCCTTTATCAAAGCCTGTCAGATTTCTCATCTCAGGAAAAAGCGATGGAGAACCAAGCACTTTCCAGGCAGTTGAGGAAAGGATACTCAGAGAAGCCCCCTCATCTATGATGGTACCAACCATAACCATTCTATATATTTGAACAATAATTCGGAATGGTACACTAGCTGGTAAATAGGGTCTGCCTAGTTGATTCCAGTCGAAGGAGAAAACTAGGTTGCTTGGAGGTGGGACCAAATAGACGGTCAGGTACGACTCTGACGAACTTCCTTCCTGCGGTAAAGGAATGGGTAGACTGCCCCCATGTTCGTTGGAGTCTGTGCTTATGAAAATAATTTGGACGGTGTCGTCCTTGTTCTCTTCAGTGATTGTATCATTTCAAGATGGAACCTCTGAAGGCAAGACTGGGTCAACTGCCGCCTCGACCTTTCGACTTTCGTCTGGTATGGATTCAGATGGTTCATCTTTAATGACAGATGCTTCGATCGACCACTTGAGCGGGTCAACTGGATTTTCAACTAGTGACGGACTCGGCAAGAGTTTTTTATATCCAGGAGGAAGTCATAACGGTGAAACCGGATGATCATCCAAAACTCTTTTAGCTTCGTCTAAGAAGGGACAACGGTGGATGGCATGGTCGCCTTCACACAGTTTACAAGGAAATTTATATTTTCCTTTTTGTCCTGGGGCTTCACTTTCACTAGTTGACGGTGTGTTTTCAACATGATCATCAGAGGTTGACGACACCGGGTTGTGCAAATGAGGAGACCTGTCCCTTAAGATCCGAGGGATGCAAGGACAATCTCTGTGAAAGTGGTCTCCTTTGGAAATGACACATGGCGATTTAGGCATGGTCAGTGCAGTGTGTGGATTTTCGTTAGACGACACTCGTTTACCCCCCTTCGCTTTTGGCTCCTTCTTCTTCTTCTCTTTCTTCTTATTTTCCTTCTTCTCCTTATGAACTTGACTTTTGGCTTTACCAGCGCCATAAAGCGAAGAGGAAGGAGGAGAGGGAGAATTAGAGGAAGTAGAAGGTTGGTGGGTAACTCTGGACTCGTCTAATTGTTGATTCGATTGTTCAGGAATAGTGGTGTTCTGAACGACAGAGGTTGAGAAGATCCATACAGGAAAACTAATTGTCAGTCCTGGAAGCGACAACATGGCCATATGGGGTGCACCAACATCTCCCCAAGAGGAGAAGGGACTAGGATTTCCTCCAAGGGGAATTCCTTGGTTGGTGGACTCCATTTTCTTAACCCAAGATCAACGTAGGAAAGGGGTAATGAATATTCCGTTTAAAATAAATTTTTAGATGCTTTGACACAACTTGTTTTTTTAGTTTTCAAGAGTCGATAAAAAACAAAAGATGACTCTAGTCTCCTTCGATTTTTAATGAGCCTGAAGTGACAAGTGCTCAGATGGACCTTTTCCGCTAAGGAGTCTGAAAAGGAACGAAAGGGACTACTCTAGAAGTCTAGGTAGAGGGAGTACCAAACCAATCGCAAAACTGCAGAATACTTTTTACGGTACGACAGTCAATCTTCCCAAATGCTGTGTTCAGTGCATTGCGATTGATAGGGCGGAAGACACGGCTTCCTATGGATAAAGGATTTAAGGCTATAGGGGTCTCCCAAAATATACTCGACGGTACGTGGGAGCACAAGTCCGTACTGGCACTTATCGTCTCAAAGTGGAGGAATCACCCAACCATCAGTGAGGACAACAGTTACCAGGCTTTACGACGTCGGAATACGTCTCTAGCCTAGACCTCTAAATGTTGTGCGTTAAGTTCCAAAGCGTTGTTAGATTCATTGAATTTATTTTAAGTTGATCTTGTTTATGAAGTTTTCCTTTCGGGTTCACCATGAGATGTAGATGTAATTCCTAAAATTCAATCTAAATATGATAAACAAACTTTTATCTCTTTTGTGCAATGAAAATTCTAGCTACGAGGGAAAAGAAAGAAAGAATATTTTCACAAAGAGCAAAGAGCACACTGTAAATGCACTTTCCTAAATCAAGCCAAACTGACTGTCTATATGCAAATGCACATACATGTATTTGTTTTCAACTTTCTTAGTATTTATGCTGAAAATAAAGTTGATGTACAAATCTGAATTTCTTTTCAAGCGACAAATATAAACAAGCTCTTTTTCGAAATCAAAAATAGAGATGATTACGACACCTTACGATTTTGAAATGAACACTCGTTCTTGACACTAGAAAATTACAAATTCAGACCCAAGGCAATAGTAACAGGATAATCAACCATCAATAGCAATCAAACTTTCTCCTATGATCGAAATCGACACTTGCGACATATTCAAATCAAAGGACGACAGTACGACTATGCTACTTTTGCAAAGGAAAACTGTAAACGACTCAACAAACACACAAAAACATCTATAGTTCTTTTGTACAAAGGATGTGGAATAACAACAAGGAAAAGGGGTTTCAAATAGACATATACTGATCATAGGCAGCAAAATTCAGTGATAGAACTAGAAAGAATGAAGCACAGGAACCACAGCTGCACAGAGCTAGTCAGATTAGCGCACCTGTAACACAGAGAATCTGAAATGCAGCGCAGGTTGTCACTTCGGGAAGTGCCTTGAAATTCAGAATCTCTGAACAGTACCTGCGCTGGGCAAGAAACGAGACTCTGTCCGGGTTCCAGGTCACAGTTTGCAGTTCAGTCTTTGGTTTTTTGCCTAGAAAAAAGAAATCAGTAATGCAACAATCAGGGGTAGATCTAAGGAGGATCTAAGAGCTATCACAAGGGCAATCAGATAGTTTTTGAATCAGCTGTTTAAATCATAAACAGATCCAGTGAATGGATTGAAGTAGCAGTTATCTACTTTACATTTGTTATGGAAAATGTAGTTTGAATGCTACCTATAAGTTTATGAAACAAACAAAGAATGATAAACAAACAAACTAATTATCTCCCCAGTGGAGTCACCATTTTGTTACAGGGAAAAGTGTCTATTTAGAACTACTCTATCCCACTAAGGTGCGACAACTAACTTAGAAACAAACAGAGAAAAGCTACTTTTGTATTTCCTTTATGAATTATAGATAGAGAGGAATAGAAAGAACCAACCTGTGTCTTGCGCTAATCCTTTGATTCAATCCCTCTCTTCTTTGATATTCTCCAGATACCTGCTCCCTTGCACGCCCAGCTTCACAAAGTACCTGTAAGATCACATAAGCATAGCACTATACAATGACATGGATCTATATTCATAAACAACTTAGGATCAAATTTAAGTTAACCATACAAATGTAACAAGCATCAATGATACAAAAGCATGGAGGAGAACTCAAATAGCTTTTATTGATAAACAAGGAAAGATCCAGGAGGAATTACAACCAGTGGTTCCGACCCATCATCAACCTTCCAGCAAAGAAGCCCCTCTTCACCTCAAAAAAAGCATAGATCACCCAACAATCTGATGTTTGTCTCTAGAAACCAACAGCAATTCCTTAGAATATGCAAAATTCCAGCCTCTGGATCTCTAGGATGAGGGATCCACATATAGATATCTGTAAGGAGGATGAGTCATCTTGTGATTTGATTAGTGTCTTCTCTCTGTTAGTTCTTGCTTCCACTTGGAGACTGAGGGCCTCTTACTCATCCTTGGTCAAATTCAATGAGGCAAGTGTCACAGGAGAAGATTATGGAAGCTTCCATTGCCTCTCCACCTCGCGGAATGACACTGCCATTTGTCATTTCTCACCCATCGCACCCCACAGAAGGGAGTTTTGAAATGAAACGCACCCTCACAGTGCATTTGGGTGAGATGCGACACAGCGAGCCAGTGGAGCAGCTGCAATGATCCTGTTTTGACCAATTCTGAGCAGTTTCTGGTGGAGAACTTCTGGGAGAAGTTGTAATCTGTTGACCTTGTTCCTTTAGGGGTTAGAACAACACTTTTAGGGACTTAGGAGCCCTTGGTTTATGGAAATTTCATGCTTGGAGTTCTAGGGCACAAAAATGTCTATAACACTAAACACAACATTCCGGAAGATTGACTACCATACATAAGTCGTTGGTAATTTCTCTTTAATTTATCACCAAGGTTTATTTTGCAGTTTTGTGATTGGTTTGGTAATCACTCTGTCTAGATTTCCAGGGTAGTCACTTTCATTTCTTTTCGACTCCTTAAAAGAAAAGGTCCATTTGAGCACTTGTCACTTCATGCTCACTAAGAATCGAAGGGGACTAGAGTCATCTTTAACATTTTCTCGAATCTTAAAAATATAAAAAGAAAAGTTGTGTCAAAGCGTCATTAAAATTTATTAAATTCAGAATAACATCGTTGTTTCCTTGATTGATCTTAGGTTGAGATAATGAAGTCCACCAATCATGGAATCCCTCTCAAGGGAAATCCTAGTCCCTTTACTTCTTGGGGAAATATTGGTGCTCCTCATATGGCCACATTGTCTCTACCAGTTCTGACTACTGGCCTGCTAGTGTGGCTGTTCTCAAACTCTGTGGTTCAAAATAACGTGATTCCTCAGTAATCGAATCAACAACCAATTGATACTGAAGTTGACCCTTCTCCTCCTTCTTCATTTCTCTCCCTCACCTTCTTTCTCTTTGCTTGTTGAAAATAGTGATACTAGTAACCAAGTAGCTGAGAAGAAGAAGAAAGGGAAGGAGAAAAAGAAGAAGAAGTCAGTTAAGCAAGGGGGAAACCATGAATCATTTGGTGAAAATCTGCAGATCAAATCTCCTAGATATCCTTGTGTATTTTGCAGAGGAAACCATTTTCATCGATATTGTCCTTGCCTTCTATGAATATTGAGAGAATTGTCTCTCTTTTTGCACCGTCTGGTGTCATCAACCTCTGGTGACCAGGTTGACAGCACACCATGAACTAGTGAAAATGAAGTTCCTGGACAGAAAGGAAAGGTCAAAATTCCATGTGGATTATATGAAGGGGACCATCACCTTCTCTGTTGTCCTTTTTTGGATGAGGCCAAAAGGTTCTTGCATAACCATCTAGATTCACTACAACGAATTCCATCTGGATACAAGAAACTCACCTCAAGTCCTTACTACTTGAAAATCCAACTGACATAACTCAACCATCGGTCGAAAATCCTATCGTTGAAAGTGAATCTTCTAAGTGCATACTAGACCAATGTGAGTAGGTCGAGATGGCAGTTGACCAAGTTTTCCCTTCAGAAGGTCCACCTTTAGATGATACCATTCCCAAAGACAGTGAGAACGATATTGTTCAAATTCTTTTTGTCACTTCAAAGTCCGATGAACTTGGGGGCAATCTACTTGTTCCTTCACAATAGCAAGAGAATCCCCCAGTTCCTACGACTCAAGGGGTTAATTCAACTGTTTATTCGATACCCCCCCAAGCAGTCCGGTTACTTCCTTTGATTAGAATCAACTAGCAAGATCCCGCCTTCCTTCTAATGTACCATTTCGGATCATAGTACAAGTTTACATAATGATCGTGTCTGGCACTATCATAGATGAAGGGGCTCCAGTGAGTATCCTTTCCTCAACTTCTTGGAATGCGCTTGGTTCGCCATCACTTATGCCCATTACACAGAATTTGTCAGGCTTTAACAAAGGAACCACTTGACCGTTAGGGATCCTTCCTAAGTTGCCGATAACTTTGAGAAGGAAAATTGTTCACTTGAACGTGATGGTAGTCTAAGGACCATTAGATTACAATCTACTCCTTGGACGTGACTATTTTAATAGCACGGAAGCTATTGTTTCCACACTCTTTCGAGTGATGTGTTTACCACATGAAGGAAAAATTGTCACTATTGACCAGCTTTCATTTCCCAGTTCAAACACAGCTTCAAGTCAAACATCATCTCTAAATGGTCCTTTTGCATCAAGAGTGTCTCTTCAACATTTATTCCATCCACCTAATTACTGCGGGTAGTCTGGTTAATGTAACAAAGTTTAGGATTATGCACCCTTGTCCATTTGGCGATGAACCTAGCTTAAAAGATAGGTTTCCCTGTAGGCTATTTGATGGTTCTGAAACACCATTCTCTTTTGTCTGCACTTCGAATGAAGGCAAGGAATTTTTTTGTCTATTCTATGGACAAAACCATCCTACCATATGAATGTCCCTGTAAGTTAAGTGATTGGTCTGACACACATCTCACCTTTGCCTGATTGGCGGATAAAGCCAAGGAATTGTTTTTGTCTAACCACTGACAAAAACAATCCTACTTAACCACAGTGATTCCCATATGGTTACTGGAAACTCTTCTTTTCTCCATGCCTGCAGGCATGCAAACCTTTTTATGCAAGCGAAAAATTACCAATTTCATTTTTTATCTTATTAGTTTTTTTAGCTTTTTAGTTTTTCAACTTCTTAGGACAGGTGATTGGTCTGGCAATGTTTGTGCTGCTGGCAGAGAAAAGGAAGGGTTTCATCTAAACTGTTGATGAAACCATCCTACCTAACCTGAGTAGTTCCTTAGATTTAATAGTTTTTTTAGCTTTGTAGTTTGGTCGTTTCTAGACTACATAAAAAGGTGATGATCAATGTTTCCACAAGGTTCAAGCTCGTTAAAAAATAAACCTACCAATTGAGCAATGTTTCCACAAGGTTCAAGCTCACTAAAAAAATAAACCTGCCAACTGAGCATATGCTCTCCCAGAGTTCAAGCTCATTAAAAAATAAACCCAGCTCTGGTAAGTAACCTTTGTGATTGCCATTATATCGACCTTTTGAACCTTGGTTGTGTTCCTTCCATCACCTCCATCCTTTTGGCCTATCATACACTTCCACTTGATTGTTTACCATTTTGTGGAAGAGCTGCAATGAGTGGTCTTGTTAGCCACCCTTTTCACATCACTATGTTTTGAGAAGTTCCAAGATTACCCGGAATCCGCTGCCACCCTAAGCACCTCTCATTCATAAAAAACGAGTCCTTTAAACTCTTTTCAAACATTCTAAATATGAAAATATTGTCAAGCTATTGGCCTCTCCAGCTCGCTAAAGTGATTGGAAGTGCAATCCCTCCTGTACATTCTAAATCTTTTTCAGACCTGAGGGATTATCCCACAAAAAGATCAAGCGCTTTTCTTTTTTGGCTCGCTAAAGTGATCAGAAAAGTCATCCCTCTTGTATTATTTTAATCTTTTTCGGACTTAAGGGATTATGCTATGGAAAAGAATTGCTGGATTTTCCTTTCCATCCCTTTTAAAACTCTCTAAACATGAAAAGTACCGAGTTATCTTTGTCATTAAACTCGCTAAAACAATAGCGACAAACTTGTCCACCCAAACAAGAACGAGTTTCATTATTGCTAGGCTCGCTAAAACATAGTGACAGGTTTGCCTGAAGGACAATTTATAGAACAAGCATATTTTATCCTCCTCAAGCTTGACAAAAATAAAGAGGTACTGGTCAGCAATGATTGGGGAAAAAGGGGAGACAACTTGAAGAATTTTATTGGTAGCAGGTAGCTCTTGAACATGACACTTTCACTCCATTGCCATGATTGAGTCAGGTTGGGTTATTTCGTTCACCAGTCATATCACCATTGGTCCTCCATACGATCCATATTTTGGGGTTAATGCTACCAATCCATCTCAGTGTCGCAAATATGTTCAAGAGAAGTCATTTAGAGTATTCACCATCTAGTTAATGCCTCATCCACTGGAATTCCTTCAGCCTCCATTTTTCATGACTGCCATTCCTGAACTTGTATCATCAGATCGTTTTCACCTCCAGAAAATCATTTGCTTTGTTTCATTTCATATATGTGGCATACATTAAGGCCCTCCTACGATGATTCACTTCTAGTCTACATCAACTCATTATCCAAGAAGTTGACTTAGAAACAACCCTTTCAGTACTTTGAAGCTTGCATGCCTCAATGGCAAGTTTCTCACCTCTGGCGACAGTTTTATATCAATGGCCTTCAACTGAAAGATTTTAAATGGTGTTCAACATCAGATCATATATTCACACCACGTGAATTGTACTGTAGTACCTTGAGGGTCATTATCATTATCGGTGATTCCTCTCGCACCTGTTAACAACTTACATTATTGGCTGGTAATCAGGTGATGTCTTTCCATGTTCTACTTCAGGACATCTTTTCACATGGATCGACTAGCACATCGGGCAAAGATTGAACGAGTTGAAGACCCCATATCTAGTTTCATCCATCTGGGCTGTGATATGTTCAGGGATATAAAGACATCAAATGTACATAGAAGTTGAAAAAATAGTCATCTAAGCCAGGGAAGATGACTCTTCATATGAAGAATCACCAGTCTGCAACTGCAGATGATTATCTGTCCTATGTACATGAAAATGAATTTATAAAGCTAAGCATGGGAGTGCACGCCTCAGGTAGATCATGAAAATAATATGATGATGATGTATTGTATTGTATCTTATACAGCTCACCTTCCAGTTTGAATACCTCGGATCCTCATGATAAAGCATTTCACTCAACATCAAAATATTTATGACTTCATGCTTTAGAGGGCAACCGTTATAGAAATATTTGGGCACTGCAACCCCAATATGATATGTCAATAAAGCAAGGGTTGTTTAACTCCTAAAAGTGTTTTTTCATACCATAAAGGATCATGGTCAACTGATTACATCATTCCCCAAAAGTTCCACCTAAAAGACAACTTAGAAATGGCCAAAACTAGACCATACTGACTGCTCCACTGTCAGCATGCGATGCATACTAACTTCTACACTAGCCATGTGTGATGCATACTGAAGAGGCATTCTGTGGGGTGCAGTGAGTGGGAATGGACAAATTTCCAAGACAGTTTGCTAAGTGGATGCTCATGGAATCTTCTATAAACTTCTCCTATGACACTTGCCTCTCTGAATTCGCCCAGGGATGAGTAAGAGATCCAAGAAATCTCCAAGTGGAACCAAGAACAATAAGTGGAATGACACTGATAAAAAACCCAGAGATGACTCACACCCTCGTACACATATATAAATGGATCCATCATCTGAGAGATCTTGATGTTGGAATTTTGTAATTTGTAAGGAAGTGTTGATAGTTTGTCTTTCAGAAAGACCGTTGTATTGTAGGGTGATTTTTCTTTTCATGAGGTGAAAAGGGCTCTAATGCTGGGAGGATGATGGTGGATCAGGTGGCTAGGTTGTAATTCTCGCTTCTATTTTGATAAAGTTCTTCGCGTTTTCCTCCATACAATCGTGTATTTGTGAATCTTGTTATTTGTGAATGCTATTGTATGTTCAATGTATTTCTGATTCTGCACTGTTTATGATATAATAGATCAAGATGCTTTGATTATGTTTTGTTACGTTCTTTCTACAGGTATTCTCTAAGTGGGACAAGTAGGAGAGGAGTTGCAAGCTCTATCAAGTGGGAGAGAAATCGAGCAAGGAGTCAAGTGGAAGATCCAGGTTGGTCCCTTTGCTTCTCTCTTATCTATCATACATAGAGGAAATAACAAATTTCTTTGATTGTTTGTTTCTAGGATAGCTGCCAATCCTAGTGGGACTAGCAGATCGAAAAGACACTAGTTTTCCTAGAAACAGAACCACATCAGGGAGAATATCTTAATCCAGAACCTCATGGGGGAGCTATACATCTACAACCACATATGTATAAATAGGATATCCAAACACATAGGGGAGTATATCTCAACCCTAGGCTCTCATCGTGGAGCTTACCGTCAACCCGAAATCTCAAAAGAGGAGTAACGCTCAACCTAATCCTATTGTCTACCCATCTTCCCAACAATGACTCTTAGTACTCATGTGGTATAACACCTAAATCATATTCACCTCAGGTTTTGCATCGTAAAGTACAGTCACTGTTGGCATTATGACATAGGTTTTGTCCTTGATGGAAACTCACACAGATGACAGATCATAGTTTAGGCTCTCAGAATGAAGGAAAAAGAGATATACGGAGGTTCCCCTTGACCAAGCTGTGTAGACACGCGGGTTCGCCAACCGAAAGGTGCGTATGCGTATATATGCAATTTCACGAAAGGAAATGCATGTACATGTTGGAGAATTTGGTTTTGGTCCGTGGTATTTGGACCATGGTATTTTGACCCATGGTATTGGTCCAGGGTATCTTGTCTGAACTATTGACCCTAGGTATTTGGTCCAAGGTACTGAGTCTAAGTGGTTTTGGACCATGGTATTGAGTAAGGCCTAAGATTATAAAAGGAGGAGGAGATCATTAGGCAAAGACACTCAATTAATTGAATATCTAATGAAGAGAGATATCTAGAATACTGGTCATTGGGTTATGGTGCATAGCTGGATTTGAATCAAGAAGGAACTTGAGCGCTTGAAGAAGGATAAGTTCTATTGATGGGTCAAGATCTTAAGGCTTGAGGAAAAGTATCTTTATGTGGTATTGATATTTTACCTGAATAGTTGGCACATGTCGTAATCTGTAAATATGATGATCTAGGTATAGTTGATGTCTGAATAGTTGTAAAGGTTAAATCATCTTTTACAGATCTATAAGCATGTTCATTATAGCAAGGGCGCGTATACACGCTGGTTCAACATTTCAAAATAGTGTATGCGCAGGTTTTTCTTGAGTGAAGTGTGTATGCACGCAAGTTCGACACATTGATGTAGTGTACACCTCATAAAATATATTTTAGCTACTTCTATTTGTTGTTGCAGTGTTCTGGGTTCTGGCTTGGGTTTTGTGGTTACGATTACTGTATTCTAGTTACAACTTTCAGAAAAGTGATTGTTTGATTTAGTTTTGGTTGGTAAAAAGGAGATTGGTTGATGCAAATATATTTGATGTTTGATTAATGTTATTGATGGATCTAGTCTAAAAATTTAGGAAACGTAGTCCCTAGAAGAAAAGAGAAGGTTGTAGCCTTCTGTAGGTCAGCGCCTATGTACTAGTACATCAGCTAGTACAAGAGCTAAAGGGGGTTGTGGCTCCCTTCCAGGAGAAGCTGGAGAATGAGAGGAGGTTGTAGAATTCTACAGGTAGAAGCCTGCATATCGGTATAAGATTGCACCAGTACATAAATATTGTAAAAAGAAGTTTCTTATTAAAATAAGATAGATACGAATTGCAGCAAGTGTTTTCACCCACACTGGGTTTCCACCTTATATATGATGTTTTTTTTTGTGATTTTCTACTCTGTATTTACTGTACCTATTACTATTTATATGCTTCTGATACACAAATTAAATATCAACTAACTAAATTATAAGTTTGCAAGGTATACATTGGTTGTTCTAAACACAGTTTCATATATACAAAAGTTGCATTAACAGAAGTAGTGTATATAAATATGTTTATGGAAATGAAATATTGTTAAATTGCTAATACTGATTCACTGCCCCCTATCAATATTATTTCCAATAATTGGTATTAGAGCAGGTCCTTCAAAAGAAGCTTGATCACTTGAAGGAAGATCTATCATCATGAGTAACTATGAAAGAGAGGCATCCATCAGACCACCAAGGGAGCAACTTTGTCTACTCGAAGGTAAGAACCACAACCTATAGTCAATCTCTTTGAATAGATGTTTGGGAAATCGTGGAAGGAGGATACACATTTCGGTCAGCAATTCCTATATATACGACAGGTAAAAAGCGGTATGAAACAAATGCCAAGGCTACCATGGATCATATTATTCGAAAAGATAAGGAGGAAGGTCCCGATCTGATAATATTAACACCTATACTCTATTTGGGAGTCTTTCACAATTAGAATCTGTCAAGGTTAGGCAGCTCAAAACTTCCAAAGAAATATGGGACAAAATCATTCTAAGCTATGAAGGAGACAATCAGGTAAAACGAGCAAAACTACAATCTCTCAGAATTCAATATGAAACTCTCAGAATGCACAATGATGAAAGTATAGCTAATTATTTCTTATGTATAGATGAGATTGTTAATCACATGAAAAGCTTGGGTGAAGAGATAAAATAAGTTTTTTGAGTTGAAAAGGTTTTAAGATCCTTGTCTTCTAAGTTTGAATGAAAAGTTTCTACCATAGAAGAAAAGTAGGATGTTCAGAGTATCACTACGTCACAACTGCACAAAATCCTCACATCTTATGAAATGAGAAAAGGGGGTCCATCATATATGAGAGAAGCCTCATTCAAACCTTCTGGAACAGGAGAACTCAATGAATCAGGACATACATCAGAAAGAGAGGAAGAATGAAACTTTGTCAAGAACCTTCAATAGGGTTCTGGAAGATTCAGAGGTAAACTACATTTCAAATGTTTTTCTTGTCGAAGAGTTGGTCATTACGCTGCCAAATGTCCTCACAAAGATAAGATTGATAAAGGTAATGAATCAACAAAATGGAATAGAAAACAAAGTGTAAATAAGAAGAGCTACTATAGACATGAAGATAGTGATGGTTTATCAAATAGTGATGAAGATGAAAATAATAATGATTATAGACTTTTGATGGATTTTTAGGATGATGATTTCTTGGATGCTTTAGATAGAGATGGTCTCTATGAAGAAATTTCTAAACTTAAAATCTGTTTAGAGGAAAAGAGTATGATTATTAATACTCTCACATTCCAACTTGCCGAAAGGGAAAAACATAATGAAAAGTTAGAATGTGAAATTGTGGGTTTAAGAAAAGGTATTGAGAAAACAAAAGCTCTCAATCTTAGGTTTGCTAAACGATCAGTAACTTTAGATGAAATTATCAAAGTGCAGCATTCTCCTCTGATAAAGACAGGTCTTGGATATACTGAAGAATCATCTCAAGTGCAGAAGACATCAACCTCCAAAAGCTATCTTGATGCACCAAGGAGAAGTGAACATGTTGACAATCGTCAACAAAGGCTTAAAGTTTATCACCAAGTAAATCGAGTTCAATCCACTTCAAGGATGAACACAAGCTATAAAAAACCACAGGTAAATCATTCTTAATTTGCTTCAAGAATGAAAGTCAATGGAAACTACAATCACCAGGTCAGTAGATTCGATAATCGCATGAATTTATTTAATGGCCAATGTCTTTCATGTCATAAATTTGGACACAAAGCTACTCAATGTGTTTCTTAGAACAACGTCATGACTATAGAAGCACAAAATAAAAGGAATGTATCTAGGATCATGAAAAGGACCTAAAATAATTTTTCTCCTCTTGAAAATGAAATAGAATGCTCTATCTATAACAACTTCAGTCATGTAGATTCTGAATGCAAGAGCAAGTTTTGGCAAACATCTCAGAAGGAGAAAACTTCATTGGGTCCAAAAACATGGAGAAAGAAAGAACTAGAAATAGAAATATGTGATATAGCCTTGTATGCAAAAGGATAAGAAAATCAATGGCATATTGATAGTGGATGCTCGAAACACATGACAGGTGATAAAGAAAAACTTCAGTCATATAGTGCCTTAGAAAAGGAAAATAAGGTCTCATTTGGAAATGACACCCCTACTGTCATAAAAGGTAAAGGTTTCTCTCTCTTAAAAGAAAAGGTTAAATCTAGGAATGTTATGTATGTTGATGGTCTTAAGCATAACGTAATGAGTGTCAATCAAATGTGTGATCAAGGAAATGAGGTAGTATTTCGATCAAATGGATGTGTTGTTCGTGAGCTTGATATAGGAGAAATAGTGATGAAAGGCATAAGAACTCCAAATAATTTATACATACTCAAGGGTGGACAACAATAGTGCTATCTAAGATAAAATGATGAACACTGGCTATGGCACAGAAGATTGGGGCATCTAAGCTTCCCTCAAATAAGGAAAGCATGCAAATTCCAGGCTGTTAGTGATCTTCCTAATATCAGAGTTCCAGAAAATACAATATGAAAATCATGTCAATTTGGTAAGTAAACCAGATCATATTTCCCAAAAAAGTAAGGATCAGATAGCAAGCCTCTTGAACTTGTTCATACTGATTTTTGCAGTCCTTCAAGGAAAACGTCACTCCGTGGAGAAGAATACTTCATATTGTTCATTGATGATTTTTCTAGGATGCGATGGATAGGACTTCTAAAGCACAAAGATGAAGCATTTGAAAAGTTCAAAGCCTTCAAAGCTTTTGTTGAAAAGGAATTAGATCGCAAAATCAAATGTCTCAGATCTGATCGAGGAGGGGAATTTACTTCAGATGAATTCTTCGAATTTTGTGAAGAACATGGAATAAGAAAAGAATTTTACACCGCAAGGACTCCTCAACAAAATGGAGCGGTAGAAAGGATGAACATAACTATTCAACAAATGGCTCGTGCCACGCTAGATGAATATGGAACTCTTGCAACCTTCTAGGGTGAAGCTGCATTTGCTGTTGTTACTATTCTCAACAAAACAAACATTCGGGTAAACAACACTCAAACTCCACATGAACTTTGGTATGGTAAGAATCCTACTATAAAATACTTCAAAGCCTTTGGAAGCAAATGTTACATCAAAAGGGCTGATGAGAAACTTGGCAAGTTTGAACCTAGAGTAGATGAAGGCGTTCTCCTTGGTTACTCTTCCCGAAGTAAAGGATACAAGTGTTATAATAAAAGGCTAGGGAAAATTGTTGAAAGTATTGATGTAGCGGTTGATGAAGCAGGAGAAAATCAAAAGTAGGAAAAAACTAAAGAATGGGAAGAAGATGAGGATTATCCTTCCACATCAAATATGACTAATGCTAAAGAAGAAGAAACCAATGAAGAACTGGAAGAGCAGATAACGGTAGAAGAAAAGACTCCATCGAGATATGTTTAGAAAAATCATCCAGAGACTCAAATTTTGGTAGAGAAAGAGGTAGGTGTGCAGAGAAGGAGAACTATTACAGAAGCTTCGAGCTATCTAGCACTACTTTCCTCTATTTAACCTCAAAATATAAATGAAACATGCAAAGATGAATGTTGGGTCAAGGCCATGAATGAAGAACTTGAGCAAATTGAAAAGAATAATACTTGAGAATTAGTTCCTAGACCTCATGATAAGAATGTCATAGCAACGGAATAGATATTCAAAAACAAGCTGAATGAAACTGGAGAAGTTATTAGAAACAAGGCCAGACTTCTTTGTAAAGGGTATGCTCAACAAGAATGTATCGAATTTGAAGAAACTTTTGCAGCTGTTGCTAGAATTGAAGCCATAAGAATATTTCTTGCTCTTTCTAGCTTTCAGAAGTTCAAAGTATTTCAAATGGATGCGAAATATTCCTTTCTTAAAGGATATGTAGAAGAAGAAGTATATATTGAGCAACCAAATGGATTCATCCTTCAAAATGATCCAAAACTTGTATGCAGACTCAGAAAGGCTCTCTATGGTCTAAAACAAGCCCAAAGGGCTTGGTATTATCTTCTTAACAAATACCTTCATAAATAAGGTTTTTCAAAAGGATCAGCTGGTAGCAATGTATATATAAAAATTGACAAAAATATATTTCTAATACTTGTTGTGTATGTTGATGATATCATTTTTTGTAGCAATGAAGAAGCCATGAGTCAAAACTTGCTTTGGTAATGCAGAAAGAATTTGAAATGTCCCTGCTTGGTGAGCTCACATATTTTCTTGGTTTACAAGTTCAAAAAAATAAAGATGGTATTTTTCTATCACAAACCAAGTACCTCAAGCAGATCTTGAAGAAATATGGCATGGAAGATTTTAAACTAGTATGTACCTGTATGGTAACAGGATGCAGCCTCAACGCTAATGATGAATCAGCGGCAGTACGTCAACCAACCTATAGATCCATGATTGGTAGTCTGCTCTATCTAATAGGTACCCTACCAGAAATCATGCATGCAGTAGGAATAGTTAGAATATTCCAAGCAAATCCAAAGAAAGCACACCTTTAGGCAGTCAAAAGGATTTTCAAATATCTTCAAGGAACAAAAAACTTTGGTTTATGGTATCCTAGATATATAGATCTTACACTTCGTGCATATACAAATGTAGATTGGGCGCGAAGCGTGGATGACAGAAAAGGCACTAGTGGTGGTGCATTTTATATGGGTTCCAGATTAGTATCATGGTTCAGCAAGAAAAAAAGTTCAATTGCATTATCTACAACCGAAGCAGAATATGTGGATGCGGCATCTTGTTGCACACAAATCCTTTGGATGATGCAAACATTGCAAGATATTCAGATCATATGTACTCCACCCATCTCCATTCTATGTGATAATACAAGTGCAATCAGTATTTCAAAGAATCCAGTCATGCATTCCAAGACCAATCACATACTTATCAAATATCATTTTCTCCGTGAACAAGTGCTTGAACAAAAGGTAAAATTGGAGTATGTTCCCTCCAAAGAATAGGTTGCCAATATATTCACCAAAGCACTACCGAGAGAGACATTTGAATATCTCAGACAGAAGCTAGGAGTAGTTGATGCATCATATTGCTGTTGAAACCTATCTAGTTAAGAGAAAAGTGGTTATACTTGAGTTTCATGAAGCGTATCCACCTACATATGCTGGTTTCTGTGGATACAGTCACATATATGTTGGTTTGAAGAAAAACAATGGGCCAGACTCAAGATGAAAAGAGTCTGATATGGGTCTAACAATGATCATCTCACACAGGTTCATGGGGAGCATATACTTCTAATAATGCATTGTTGGCATTATATTAGAAGATTTGGGTACAATTTCACAGTTGTTTTTTATACAGGTGGAACAGGTGTAGAGGGAGATCATGGTTGTTGGTCTGGATGATGACTGGCAGATGCTACTTATGATAGTTGCTGATGACCATGATAGTCTTGTTTTAGATATTTTGTCTCTATGTCATGTATATCTTTTCTTATCAAGGTTATGCAACAACCTATTTTGTTTCCCCACTATGCCTGGGATGGATGATGTAATATTCTTGTTTTATCATGTATAAACTTTTGGTGTATCCCCACTTGCTTGGGTGGATGAGTCAATCTTGGTACATCCCCACTTGATTGGGAGATGGATGTATGTATGAGTCCTTGGTGATAGGAAGGTCATTTATGATGTATAGAGTCATTTTCTTCTTGTAGAAACTTTTTTTGTAGACCTTGCTTACAATCAGGGGGAGCATGAATAGCATACTTCAAAATATCAGAGAATTCAACATGTGCTCAGGGGGAGCATAACCCTTTTCCCTTGATGAAAAATGGGGAGAGTGACTTGGGGTTGCTGTCAAGTCCAAAGGGGGAGACTGTTGGCATTATGACACAGGTTTGGCGCTATGACACATGTGTTTTCCTTGATGGCAACTCACTCAGATGACAGATCACAATTCAGGCTCTCAGAATGAAGGAAAAAGGGATATACGTGGGTTCCCCTTGACCAAGCCACATATACACGCGGGTTTTTCGACCAAAAGGCACGTATGCGTATACACGCACTTTCACACAAGGAAAGGCATGTACATGTTGGAGAATTTGGTTTTGGTCCATGTTATTTGGACCATGGTATTTTGACCCATGGTATTGGTCCAAGGTATCTTGTATGTAGTGTTGACCCCTGGTATTTGGTCCAAGGTATTGAGTCTAAGTGGTTATGGACCATGGTATTGAGTAAGGCCTAAGACTATAAAAGGAGGAGGAGATCATTAGGCAAAGGCACTCAAGTAATTGAATATCTAATGAAGAGGAAGATCTAGAATACTGGTCATTGGGTTATGGTGCATAGCTGAATCTAAATCAAGGAGGAACCTGAGCACTTGAAGAAGGATAAGTTCTATTGATGGGTCAAGATCTTCAGGCTTGAAGGGAAGTATCATTATGTGGTTCTGATCTTTTACCTGAACAGTTGGTGCTTGTCATAATCTGTAAATTTCATGATCTAGGTATAGCTGATGTTTGAATAGTTGTAAATGTTAAATGATCTTTTACAGATCTGTACGCAGGTTCATTACTGCAAGGGCGCGTATACACACTGGTTCAGCATTTCAAAACAATGTATATGCAGGATTTTCTTGAGCGAATTATGTATGCACGTAGGTTTGACACATTGAATTAGCGTACACCTCATAAAGTATGTTTTAGCTACTTCTGATTTTTTTTGTAGTGTTCTGGGTTCTGGCTTGGGTTCTCTGGTTACTATTACTGAATTGTGGTTACAACTTTCAGAAAAGTGATTCCTTGATTCAATTTTTGTTGTTACAAAGGAGATTGGTTGATGCAGATATGTTTGATGTTTGATTGATGTTATCGATGGATCCAGTCTGAAAATTTATGAAACGTGGTCCCTAGAAGAAAAGAGAAGGTTGTAGCCTTTTGTAGGTCAGTGACTATATACTAGTACAGCAACTGGTACAAGAGCTAAAGGGGGTTGTAGCTCCCTTCCAGGAGAAGCTAGAGAATGAGAGAAGTTTGTATCCTTTTGTAGGTAGAATTCTGTGTACTCGGATTAGACTACACAAGTACAGAAATATTGTAAAAAGAAGTTTCTTATTAAAAGAAGATAGAGACGAATTACAACAGGTGATTTTCACCCACATTGTATTTCCACCTTATATCTTGTGTTCTTGTGTGTGACTTTCTACTTTGTGTTTACTGTACCTGTTACTATTTATATGGCTCTGATACACAGATTGAAGATCAACTAACTAAATTATAATTTTGCAAGGTATATGTTGGTTGCCCTAAACACAATTGTGTATATAAGCAAGTTTCATTAATAGAAGTAGCGTATATAAATCTATTTATGGAAATGAAATATTGTTAAATTGCTATTAGTGATTCACCCCCCGTCGCCCCAGTATTATTTCCAATAGTCTCAACTTGTTGGTCAAACGAGAAGCGATATTCCCAAATAGCCCTGCTTGTGGGTATGATTCCAACTAGGGTATATTGTGGAAAGACGAGACAGGGGAGAATTAGTCTGGAACCCTATAAATATAGGGGAGCAAAATCATATATCATACAAGTAACATATAGGGGTAACGCTCTATTATTGAGAGTTATCTCAACCTTAGGAGCTCTCCATCTCAATTCCTCACCTTGGGAGCTCAAACAGGGAGGAAGAGTTGGCTAAGTGTCATGATCAACATTGCCCTCATCATACTCAAATCTGGTATCATCTTGTCTCAATTGTAGTTTTCTCCTATTCATACAAAATATCAAATAAAATATCATGCTAGATAATATATAATCATATAAATCACAAAATGATGTCATAATCATCCTCCCTCTCAAGAAGGTGCCAACCACAAGCCTGAGCTTATTTCGAACAACTACATTGTCTCAATGTATGAGAGTATGTCGGTCCCAACTACAAATATGGGACTTCCTGCAAATCAGATCTCACTCTGTGTCATCATAATGTACTCATGTCATATCCATATCATTCTTAGATAGCTCCCTAAGGAGCTTCTTCATCCTGCCTCATAGCTAGCCATGCTAGCAACATCATACTCATCGTCAATTGAACTATGGACCTCTTGTCCAAGTTATCATAGAATGTCTCATAGTAAAGAAACATTCAAATATGCTTAATAATAATATTTATCAACAATGGATCCATGTATTAACATATCATAGGATAAATATCTCATTCAAAAATAGAACACCTTGTGCAATTATTGCAAAGTATGCTCGGTGGAAACTATATCTGAATGATGCATCTCAATCATGAATTTATTAAGGTTCTATGAACAACATATATATATATATATATATATATATATATATATATATATATATATATATATATATATATATATATATATATATATACATATGGATGTTCAAAATGGAACATCAATGCTTCAAACAATTGTTAGACTCCATGTCAAGTTGAAAAACACTTTTGAACTTCCAATCAAAGTATCCAAGGATTTGCATTTTCATTACTCAAAAAAAAATTCCGATAACTTTGCAATGTGGATTTTTTTTTCCAAATTATGAAAATTGATTGATCATGCCATGGTACATCATTTTGAGCTTGATAGGCTATCTCTATCTTTCTCAGATCATGGAAGGATATTCACCTATCAAAAATAGACCATAAAGTTATAAAACGAAAACCATAGTCAAAATCGAAGCCATATCTTGGAACTCATCATCCGGACTTCATCAAATGACTATCCATTATGCACATATCTGAATCGACAAGGAATGATATCTAGAAGGATAATTCCTCTCAAAGCTAACATAATTAGCCTTACATAAATCAATTTTGTTCCATCACATCTAGAGAGTCATCTTATCAAAGCTTAGAAGCCAGATCATAGTCATTATCAAATTAATCAAGATCACAATGTCAATTCTTTCAACCATGAGACAGGTAGAAAACATATCAAACCTTGACTTCGTTTATTATTATGCCAACAATATGTAATCAACCATGTAATACCAATCCAAAATTCATGAAGTCATTCTCATAATCACAACATAAGTCATTTTTGTCACTAGGTGCAAATGCATAGGCCAAGGATCAGTGATGCAGGTTCCATTTTCATGCTGAATTGCAACAATCATTACCTCAACCATTGTGATAGGAATAAGGAGGCCAATACAAAATCAATTTTACGAATACGCACATAAGCCATTATGTCTACATAGCTTAGAAATTACGAGAAATCAACAATCATCAAATCAGATCATTTGACATCAGGTCATGTCCAAATTTTCTATCGTAGAGAGATCTATAGTCAAAGCATATCTCAATCATCAATTCAAATTTATTATCAAGCATCATGACAAAATATTGTTAATACATATCAATCAGCCAAATCATGCCAATCCATTGTAACAAAAACATAGTCACATATCTATATGTATGTCCCAGTCACCTGCGAACACAAGTTGAGTCTGCATGTTCATGTTATGGAAAATATTCAAGGGTTTCCTGCTTGCAGATATTGCTATCTGCAACACATCTATGGAACTAACATCTTCCAGGTCACCATGTAATGCACAATTATTCATTTTAATTTGATAAAAAAATTTACCCAAAAACTTCAGGAATTAGATTACAATAGAAAAATATGTCAGAAACATCATGGTTCAAATTTAGGACAACTTAAGAAAGCTTCAAATGATGGTCAACTATAGTCAAACCTCTAGACACTCCCTTCAGGTTAGCATGGGAGCATCTTTACTTTCCTGGACACTCTCTGTGCCTTAACATGTGAGCATCTAAAGATGAGATCTCCCAGATCTGTGACTACGTCTAGAGAAAAAATCCTAAATTTTGTACAAGATTCAAATCTAAGACTCGGTTTCAGATCAATACTGTCAGATTCACGTAAATCATTCTTCAACAACACATAATGAAAATAGTAATATGAGTAAGAGTCTTGAGAATACATTCTCCCTCTCACTAGGGATCTGGATCATTCATCTTCGTTCATGTCATCAACCTATGTCTAGTAGAGTCAAACAACAACATATTTGTGAGATCATAAACATATATCTATCATGGCTATTAGCATAATGACATCAATATTTCATCAAAGGTTAGACTCAAAGCAACATATATATGTGTCATCATATCTCAAATATTATGAACATAATAACACTTTCCATCAAGTCACTTCATCCATTTGAACCATATGCCATCAATCCAATATCATAGGTATTAAGAGATCTAGAATATCAATCTCATACTTATACCTCTAACATCAACATTACTATGCTTATCATAATTAATAATAGCAAGTAGGGTCATTCAATAAAGCTTTATCAAAACAACAAGAGTTTCAATATCTCTTTCCATATGCTTTCATCGTGCTTATTGCAAGCATTACCAGTACACTCATGTATGGTATTCAATGAGCTATTCTTATATATGAAATCCATCATGAGAAGTATGAGGAGTATCATTTACTAGAGTCAAGGTGCTAGTATCCTTTCTAGGATCAAGATATCCATCATAAATATGATAGATGTTAGCCAAACATCAATTGTGTTGATGTATTAAAATTAGATAGCCTCGTATAATTCAAGAAGATCAAAATTCTTAATACTAGGTGCATAATTTCATCATAGGAAACATATATTCAAGTCACTTTCATATGCATGTATGAGCCATTAAAGAAAAAAGCATTCTTGTCATATCTTAGGGCTTACCGAGCCAATAGATGAGACACAACATACCATGCATCCCTTGTGGTATTAAAATACCTATGAACCTTCTCATTAGGCATAGGCCACTTGAAGCACTTTGTCATCTTTTCATCAAGTACAATTTTACCTCTTTCCAAATCTAGCCTTTCTTTCCTACATATCAAATGATCCTCACAAAGAATATACTAATCACATCTCATCACAGAGGTTAGATACATCCATATACTCAAACATACATGCAAGAGGTATAAACAATGATCAAAAAAATAATCATAATAATAAGATCCATAAGTCTGAACATGACTGAAGGCACAAAGAAACATAATAAGTCAATAAGTACATATCTTTAGTGAGATGTGATCCTCTCCCTCTTGAAGAAACTTTCAAGAGCCATCAATGTCCACGGTCCATATACCAATGTTGCCATCAATCAACTAGGTCTACTAGGGATTATACCATCTATGGTTTCATCAAATCTCCCACAACTGCTTGAACATATTCACATTGACCATCTAGGTTTCATATCTCATATAGTTTACAAAAACTGAGGCTTTCTCTCCAACCCTAATCTCATCAAATCCATCAAACCCTATTAAATAAAGTTTCCTAGGGTTTTCTTCAAACCTTAGAATTGTTTTAGGTCTCCATCATCCTCTTCTTGGTTCACTCAAAGGTGTCATCATCAAGGTGATCTCCATGGCTTTTGTTTAGCCCACGTATGATACCATGTTAATTTTTCATAGGGCTACATTATTATTTTCTTTTATTATTGAATTTCATCATTAATACATTAAGTTCACCCCATATCATCATTGCATTATTCAGATCTACACCATTATTCATCAACATATGTAATTATATAGAAAGAACAACATGACCATCATCATCATGAATGTAACAGAACATAAAGGAACAATAAAAGGAAAGCATGCACACACATAGAGACACCAGGATTGGTCTGAGACCAGGAAAATCCACTATGATGAGGAAAACCCTTGCAAATATTATTCTTCTTAGACCATCATCAATTGATTCAACAAAAGAGAGTACAACAATCCATAACTTTATCTATGAATCAAAAAAGCTATGATGTCCAAAAAACAAATCTAATCATGCATGAAAACAAAACCATAATTATGATCTCTGTAATATGTTGTCACTGGCTGTAGACAATTGTTGGATACTTTTGTCACTATGCGGAACACTAAGCAAAAACTTTGGAATACAAAAATATCATCCATGAGTCGTGTTAGCACCTAAATCTATCTCAGGCTGAAGGAAGGCAAAAATTAGGGTAACCACAAACCACGCTCACTCTGGTAGCTAGCCCTACCAGAGCAGGAGAGGGCTCTCTCTGAGTCACGCTCAGTGAATGGATAAGCAAAAATGGTATGGGATGACTTACAATGCAATATTTACCTTAGGATAGTAAGTGAAAAGGGATTCTGGAAACAATTTTATGAATGACCGAGCTTCTGGGATGTTTATGGGACTGGCGCTCAGCAAAGAACAAAGAATTGAATATGAAGGCACAGATTATTCTGTGAGGCAAGGTAGGTGGAAAGAGCAGCAATTTCGGTTTAAGGTAAAGCAGAATGGAAAGATTGCTGAAGAAAGTGAAAAGGGCATAGTCGCATGAATCCTTTTCAACAAAAGAATAACATTGTACATGAAATTTTCCCACAGGCAGAGCAATATAAATTGAATTCTACCTAATCTCACTTAGAAAATTTCATTGAAATGAAACGTGAATTGAATTATGAAACATAACAAGATACATATTGAACATAAGAACACATTTGCTACACTTACAACCACAAGAATCTCATGAAACAAAGCCGCTGCCTTTCATTAATTCTCTGTCAAAAATACACACTACAGAAACATAGTTTCTTTCCCACAGTCTCCCAGAAGTTACAAGCCAGCAAACCCTTTGCAAATAACTTGCATACAATATATAAAATGTGTGAGGAAGAGATAGAATGCCCAAGGATTGGGGATTTACTCTAATCATTGTGAAATGGAGATGGAGAGCCAACCATCAGCTACAGGTGCAACGCTGCAAACATGACAGTTGGCATTGGGGTGACCATTTGCCTTCCTTCGCCACTTGGATAGAATCCCATATGGAGAAAAAACTCTTTAAATGCTGCCTTTGGTGTCAAAAAACCAAAGTGTAGATGACCGGGCCCACTTGGAGAAGCCGCGACCCGAAATTTCGCGAAACGGGAGCAAATTGGCAGTTTTTTCCTCTGTGCGTCGCGCCAAATTCTCTGTCCGTAGTGCCAATTTGGAACCTGTTTTGGGGAACTTGCAGGTGTCCAAAGTGTGCCCAAGTGGGTTTGTTGGAAAGCATGTCCTATCTAATTTCTAACCCCACTAGTATTTCCAAATTTGGTGCTCATTTTCACCTCCAAATCTTCATTCTCCCAACATTGCTTTCTGTGTGTCAAAAAAGTGGCAGAGAGGCCATTTTTGGGTGTTTTTTGACCTTTAGGAGACCCAGATCTTGTCAAAATTTCTTGACCAGACACCAGTAGTCGTAATTTTTGGTGCTGAATCCAAATATGTAAGCCATTCCTCGATTGGAGGCCTAAAATTTTAGCGTCACGCCACTGGGAGGAGTTTCCTGTTTTTGTCCAAAAAATCACCATGTGACCAAAATTTGCCCAAATTTTTTGAAATTTGGGCTGGAAGTTCTCTTTGAAGTGCTATGCTATGCCAAGGAAGCCACAGCGAAGATTCGAAGCCGATCTTGCTCCTTTGCCTCCTTTGCCTCCTTTGTCGCTTTGCTCAATCTTACCTTTAGGCTCCTGATTCTTGCTATGGAGCTCATGTTTCAGGACATGTAGTGGTGGGTCATGCGCCTCAACATGTCTTTCTCCCTGTTAGGCTTATCTAACCACTGCTCCAAGTGAACGTTCACTTTCTTTAACACATACTCCCGGTCCTCGTCTCTTTGCTCCATAGGACTGCCTTGTGCTGCCAAGATGTGTTGTCAGTTTTCCTTGATCATTTGCAACTCTATCTCAGCTAGCTGATTCTCATGTTGCTTGTTCCTCTACTCCAGATACTACACATTCCACTTGGCCCCCTCCAAGTCCAGGGATAAGTTCTCAATCACTGATTTCTGCTCCTGAATGATCTCTCCCAGCTTAGCATTCGTAGGTTCTTCATCTGTCTCATCATCCTGGAGGAGAAAAAACTCAGTCTCTTGCTCACCTGATGGCCCTTCCTCCTACATGGGCTCCCTGCCCTTACCTTTCTCCTGTGGTGCTAATGTCGGAAGCGAGACCCCTTCCACCCTGGGTGGAGATAACACTTGGTTTGCTGCTGCGAACAATGGTCTACTGCCCTTCTGGTATGTGATGTATACTGTCATGGTGGCAGTTTCATGGCGCTCAAACTGATGTGAAGGACCCCCCACCTCATGCTCTGCCTCTGATACCACCGGTGGAGTGCTGAAGAAATCATGGGAGATGAAGTCCTCCCAAGAAATACACTGCAATCCCAACTGATGGTCCACCAAAATCTGGATGAGAGCAAAATGATAGACACTATTTAGCTGCTGTCGAGGGGTCTTGTGCTGCATGAAGTTTTTCATCTTCTCAATGTTGTGGCAAATGAAAAATGGGAGGCTCATCATCTGAACCCGAGCGAAGTGCATGAGCAACCTGATGTGATATGCATAAAGGCGCGAAAACATCCCCTCGCAACTGAAATACTTCATGATCAATCGGATTAGTGGGGCATACTCATTCCTCAAAAATTTGAATGGAAAAACTCTGGTGAGCTGGCTCAAATAGCTGTTCTTGGTGTAAGGCTCATAATGATGCCTCTCCACCTTCTTTTTCTTATGCCATTGTTCCCCAATGTTCAGTATTCCTGTTGCCACTAATATGGTTTCTGGTGTCAATGTGAAAGTGACCCCAGCCAGGACATATTGACCTCCTTGTAGATGAAGTACAAAAAGACGGGCCAACTCATGATGGAATCTGACATTTGCCACCCTTTGACAAAATTCATAACAGGCCAAGTGCTGGAAACAGGACATGGCAAGCGAGCATGCCTGCAGCTCAGTGAGGCTGTTTGGCTCATCTCTAAGATGTCTACCGCTCCGGTGATATCTCCTATGGGCCCTCTCTCCTGAAGATGTGTCACTGTGGGTCCCCTCGTCATACTTTGATGAAATTTCTGATGCCATTACTGTTGTTTGTACCCTGAGTTGTATGTTGCCCTCAGAATCCAATAGAACTGGTAGAAGCTCTGAAGATCTGTCACCAAGGGGACAATAAAACAGGGAGTATTAGGAGAGGAATGATGAAATACAGATAGGGTTTTGAATTTCTTTTGGTAGGGTTTGGGTTTTTGACTCATATGAGGAGGGGGGAAAAGGAATATGATTGCATTGGTGCTAGGGTGCTGATAAGGGGAAAATGATGTAGGGAAAATGAAGATAGGGGTAGGATAGGAGAACGCTTTGACAACATTGTTACTGTATCAAAAACCCTAGGGGCTTGATTTCTTTATGTCTTCCTTTGTTTACTTTAAAAAAAAAATTGCATTCGGTTCATAGTCTCAAAATCATGATATTCTCATCACGTTTAATGCAAAGAGTGAAGGTAGTTGGTCTACCTTTCAAGTTTGATAGGAATTCACAAAATGTTTAGGCAAATTTGTGGTTTTCTGGGTTTATACGTCTATGCACCATGTGCTCTGACCAATGCATCGCGCGCTTTGAGTGTGCCTCGCCAGTGGAAATTTTACATTGTTGCCAGGATCCCAATGCGTCACGCACCTTAAGTGCACCACGCCTCCTCGTGTGTGTGCCGCGCACTGCCAAAGTTGCCCTGCCTTGCTTGGAAGAATAGGGGGAGGGTTTTAGCGGTGGATCTAGGGCGGCCTTTAGGGAAAAATGGTCAAGGGGAGATGGGAAAACATGAGAGGAGAGGAAAAACAAACAGGGGAGGAGAGCGACCTTGGTGCTAACATCACACTCTTGCAACCTCATCCATTGTTTTTCTCGGTGTTTTTTTTCATGATTGGCCATTGTGCTTTTGGGTACCATTAAGAATCTTATACACACCATATTAATGACAAGATTGATGGACGAGAGGTGTCAACAGGGCCTACCTCTTGTTTTGCTAGCCTTCACCAAGACTTGAAGCGGTTTGGCAATTTTTTATGCCCCTGGCTGTGTGCGTCGCACAGCAAGCCCAGTGTGCCGCGTGCTGGGTGTGCATTGCACCCTTGAGAAAACTGAATGGCAGGCAGGCTACATGTGCACCGCACCCTCTGTGTGCACCGCGCTCCCTGGTGTATGCGCCGCGCTCCTTGAAAACCAGCTCTCCTTCACCCAAACTCTCACGATTTCACTCTCTTACCTTTGAAATGTCTCTCCAAGTCTTGCAAGAGCACAATGGCTTTGATTTGGGCAAAAGCAAGTATATATAGGCTTGGGAGAGATGGGTTTGATTTTAGTCTCTTTGAAAACCCCGTTTTCTAATGTTGAGTTTTCACTTTTTGATTGATTTCAAAACACACTGATTTTTACTTTTCCTTTGTCATTTTGGCACAAATAATGAAATTTTTGGCATTTCTTTGTGGGGACGGTGTGATTGGGCACTTGGTCATGGAAACCATGACTACATCTGAAAAAGTCAACTGGCGATTTTCTGGAAAATTTTGTCGTAATTGACCTTGTTTGACTTTTCTTCAAAATAGAGTTTTGAAGAAGAGCCGAAGTCTCTTCAGGTGATGATGAAGCTTTCTAAACCATAGCTGCATAAGGCCTCCCTCTAGCCTACATGGATTGTTCTGGACATGTTTTCAAAGACCAAATTGATGATTTCTTAGACCCATACATAAAAGATGACTTTCTCCTGTAATAGAACTAGACCTTGACTATCATGAATTTCGGTGATTATGGACCAAGACCTAAACCAGCAGGGGCCAGACATGAGGGAAAATGACTAGCATGAATTTCTCCATCAGATCATGGCATGTCCCTAGCGAAATGCAGTTGATTTAGTGGAGCGGGACACCTAAAATTGAAATGCACAAAGAGTTTTGATCTCTGACGGAGGGCTGACCAGATCGACTCTAACATTGGCTCCAATGGGGGATGGTAGCGCCTTGGAGGTGCCAAGAACAGCAGATATCTGGAGGAGCTAGACAGTTCCTTTTGTCCATTGGGCCATGGAGTCATCATTTTGATAAACAACACAGGACTCTGACTTATTTATAAAACTGGAATAACCAAGAAATTGACTCAGTTTTGACATTGAAATAACTTGAAAACTGACTTTACAGACTGAAACCAAACTAAAATAAAAATGGTATTTACAATGACAGTGTAAGAGCGTTAATAGATCAACAGTGATACCGCTTGAGCAGCCGACCATTGATCGGCCCTCCAGGACAATCTTCCCCGTTCATTTCCTTAAGAAGAAAGGCATTTTGACCCCTATATGCTGCAATCTTGAAGGGACCTTTCGACAGATTTTCAAACTTTCCGTGCTTGCCTTTCTCTTCACTTCAGTACCACATCATCCAACTGAAATTTCTCTGCTTTTGCTTTTCTGTCATAGATTTTCTTTATCTTCTCCTGCACCTTGGATGTGTTCTTGAAAACTTCCTCTCTTGTTTGCTGCAAGTGGATCATTTGATTCAACCTTCTCTACATGGGATATTCCTCACTGCCGGCCTCCTGAAGAAGTTTGACCATCAGGGTAGCAAGAGAGGTGGGGAATACTATGTCTACTCCATAAACAAGCTCAAACGATGACATACCAATAGAATTTTTCTGACTGATCCGATCTGCCCAAAGTGCATGGACCAACTTCTTGTTCCAGCTCTTCTTATTTATTTCTAGCAGCTTCTTGATGATTTTGAACAAAGATTTATTCGAAGATTCCACCAATCCATTGCCTTGCGGATGATAGGCAGTTGAATGACCCAAAATTATGTGATATTTATGACAAAATTCTACCATCCTTTTTGATCTGAAAGCTGCTGCATTATCAGTGATTAATTTGTTTGGACAACCAAAGCGAGACAAGATGTTATTTTCGAGAAATGCAATGATTACTGTGTCCGTCGCTTGTATGGTAGGGGTTGCCTCAATCCATTTTTTGAAATAGTCCGTCGCCTATAAGGATCCATCTATGCTGCCGAAAGAGGCGGGATGAATTTCCCCTATGAAATCCAACCCCCACTGCTGGAATGGAGCGCTCACTTCAATAGGCTTAAGTGGCAGAGGCTGCAATTTCTGTTTTCCATTGAAAATTTGACATTTATGACAACACTTGACCATTATGCACATCAGCAAACAAAGTAGGCCAGTAGTACCCTGCTCTCAAAATTTTGTTCGATGTTGACTTCCAAAAAAGGTGACCTCCACACTCTCCTCCGTGGAAATCATCCATGACTTTCTTTCCCTCCTCTTCCACCAAACAATTTAACAAAATGACACCGGGATCTTTTCAATACAGTGCATAATTCAAAATACAAAACTTGGAAGCCTTCAATTTGAGTGTTCTTGCTTTGTTTCTAGTCATGCCAGGCGGTGGTGATAGATTTTTTAGCACATATATTATATCTGAATACCATGGGGACAAAGAAAACATTTCGGATACCTGAATTGACATTCCTTGCTCATTCTCATCGGACATGGCTGCGATCAGATTTATGTCCAACGCATGCAAGTTCGATTCGGCCATCAGCTTTTCCAACCCCTGTCCTTTGACCAACTTTGTAGGCTTTATCTCCACATCATATTCCAGCAAGGTTGCGATCCATTTGCTTGTTCTCCCTTCCATATCGGTCTACACTAAAACATCTTTTATAGCAGTATTAGGAACATAGGCCAAGATGTGAGAATGTAGGATATACACCTAGAAATCCTTCAATGCCTTCACCAATTCCAGGGCTTGCTTCTTAATGATGTTGTACTTCAAAGATGCATCCCTTATAGCCATGTTGAAGAATGCAATGGGTCTTTCATGATCATCCCTCTTCTGCAATAATACCGCTGCCATAGTGTGCTCAGAAGCAAATGAAAACAATATGAATCTTGAGTGTAGTCTGGGCTAACTAGAACTGCAGCTGAAGAAAGGGCCAATTTGACCAAGTTGAAAGATTTTACAGCCTCCTCTATCCATTTCACCTGACTGTCCTTCTTAAGCATGTTGGTCATTTCTTTCAAGTGTTCTGCAAGATTAGGCACAAAACGACGCAGAAAATTCATCTTACCATTGAATGATTATATTTCCTTCTTGTTCCTAGGCAGATCGATTTGTTAAATTGCTTCCACACGTGTCGGGTCTATACGAATGCCATCCTTTGAAATGATGTGCCCAAGTAATTTTCCTTTCTCCATGGCGAACAAGCTCTTCTTAGGATTCAATGATAGACGATATTTCCTGCATTTTTGAAAGACAATTTTTAGGTGATGCATGTGTTCTTCATGAGACTTAGAAAACACCGTAAAATCATCCAAGTACACCACCAAAAACACATCCTTCTCATTCGCAAATGCCAAGTCCATTGCCCGCTGAAATGTGGCACCTGCATTCTTTAAACCGAATGGCATTTTGGCATAGTGAAAGGTTCCCCATGGAGTGGTGAATGCTGTCTTGTCTCTATCATCTTCACGGATGGAAATCTAGTTATATTTGGAATATCCATCAAACAGTGACATACGAGATGCCCCCACTACTCATTGAAGTATATGGTCCACCTTGGGCAGTGGATAGTTGTCCTTAAATGAGACCTTATTCAGATTTATGAAATCAATGCATAGGCAGATCTCACCGGTCTTCTTGCGTATAGGTACTAAGTCAGATATCCAATCTGAAAATATGATAGGCACAAAGATACCTGACTTGTACAACCTATTTACCTCTTTTTCGATGGATGGCAGCAACTTTGGATTTATCCTTCTCAGCTTTTGTCTAAATGGTTTTTGGTTGGGCTTGATGGGTATTGTGTGCTGAATGATATTTGTATCATAGGTCTTTAAATAGGAATAATCCCAAGCAAATACATCTGCAAATGAAGCCATCAAACTGATATATTTGTCCTTGATCTTTGGCAGTAATGCTTTGGACAATTTTACCAACTTCGGATTGGCATCTATACCGATGTTGACTTCTTCTACACCCTTCTCTGTCGGCTGCAATGTTAGCTTGCGGGCTACATCACCCTGATCGAAAAGTTCCTCTAGGGGTATCAAGCCTTTAGGAATGATGTTATTCTTCAGCTCTAATACGTCCATTTGATTGATTGCACTACATCTGTACCATTCCCCTTACCCTCATAAGGTTTTTTTTAACTTGCCTTTATTGAGCAGAAAATCCTTAATCTCCTCATCATCTTGCAACACCTGCCAATATCGCTGATTGTCTGGAATGGCTGGACGGTGCTTGACCTGGATTTCAAATTTATTGCTGGAGTTCATGGGGATCTCCAAGCTGCTCCCTACCTTGGCAAGAGCATCAGCAATACTATTTTGTATACGTGGCACACATGTCAAGGTGTATTCAGAAAATAGCTTCAAGATGTCTAAAACTGCGTTATGATAGGCCCGCATCCTAGGATGTTTTTCTTGATACTCACCTCTGACCTGTTTTATCATGAACTCAGAGTCGCCATATACCGAAATCCTCTTTGCATTCATCTTTCTAAGAATCTTCAGGCCAACAATCAGAGCTTCATATTCAACTTCATTATTTGAACATTCAAAGGCCAGCTTGTAAGAGCAAACTCTCATGCTGCTAGGCACTTTGTTTGGGGCGGAGAAAGGACTGCGTACCCAAATACCAATTCCAGCGCCATCATTCCCTACTGCTCCATCGAAATCCATGGTCCATAAGCCTTCTTCCTCCTCTTGTAAGTGTTGGAAATCTATTTTCCGTGCCTTGTCTGCTTGTTGTACATCGTTTTAAGCTGATTGCCCAATCTTTTGCTGCTTTTCTTGTCCTTATTTCTTCAAGATTTCTCTGAAATTTTCTATTATTTCCGGAATGTCGTCTTCTTCTACTATCTGACTATCTATCGGTTTCTCTAAAATCTATATGTACATAGTTAATAGGATGATTTATCGGTTTCCCCTTGCTTGTGATCATATATTTCATCTTTTGTTCCTGTTATAACTTCCTCATTTGTCCAAACATTGGGATTGTTGCATAGGGGAAATCCAGCTATAGTGTCCCTTTCAATTTCGCTACCCAAGACCTAGAAAGAAGCATGCCAAACCTTGGAGTAATATATGCTACCACCACATCCATCAGAACATTTTTCATAGGAAGCTGATCCAAACTCACAACCAAGTCTTTGATGAGTCCTATACATCTTACTCTGCTGGAATCGAATGAATAGAGATCATGATATTGCCGGGTGATGTCCAGACCAAGCTTATCCATGATAGCCTTGGGCATGAGTTTGCGAGAAGCTCCGGAATCGAGCACGACATTGTGTAACACAAAATCATGCAATCGTAAATTGATATAGAAGGGTGGCACATCGCTATCAGGAGGCTCACCATTCATTGCTAGTCTAGAAATCATTTCAGGTTGATCATCTTCTACATTTACCATGTCGGACATTGGGTCCAAATTCAACATTTTAGAAATTTTTCCTCTATAACTATTGTTCTTCATTATTTTAGTTGAAGGGATGGATACCTTTAACTTGGAAATCTCATTCTCTAGGCTGAAAGCGGGAGTTTTTTCTACCTCTTTGACTGGGATCTCTTTGCTTTCCTTTTCTTTTGATGTGGCTGGTTGCAGTGACTGTTCTGCTGATTTTGATTTGCTGCTCTCTGGACCAACCGCCTCCTTTCCTTTTCTTTGGGGAGCTGATGAATCATTTTTTGTTGTTTCACCCTCCTTCCTTTTCTGAATTGGTTTGGCCAGCACATCTCTATTTCTAAGGGAATATTGATGCTGTTGTTCGGACAAAGCATTCATATAACCCCTTTGATATTCTTCTGATTCTTCCTCCAACACGGTGTCGCTAGCTAGAATAAAATTAGTGTCTTGGTGTGTATGTGAATTTACTGCACATTCTTCCTCTTCGATGATGTAAGTAGGCAGCTCATCTGGAGTAAAGAGATGGTTTTCCTCACCTATTACATTCCCATCCTCATCTTACTCCAGTCCACGCACAAAATTTTGCTGCAATGGTGTTTGTACAGGCTGTTATGCTGTCTGCTCTTGAGTTCGCTGATCTCTCTGTCTTATTCTATATTGTGGCTACTGTTGGCCACGAAAGTTAGGATTCCTAACTTGTGGCTGTAGCTTATAAAGTTTTACCCTTTCAAGCATCTACTCTACCTTTTTGAGAAGCTGATCCATTGAAGAAGATTCTTCTTTCACCATGGTTTTCTTCTCTGCTTTCGCTCTACCTCTTTTGGACAGCAGATTTGCCTCAACGCTGACCGCAATTTTCTACATGTCTTCCATTGTAGCAGGTTCTCTCTCTCTTAATTGGTACACCATGTCAGCATCAAAACCATCTAGAAACTTCATCATCGCTAGTCCCACAGGTGGCTTTAGATGGTCTCAAATTTTGTTGTAGACTGCATTAAATCTAACACAATAATCTTGGACTGACTCACCAGCATTCCATTTGATTTGCTTGTATTCGGCTAGAATTTGAATGGGATTCTTTTTCACTTCCCACCCGTTCAAAAATTGTCTTTATAGCTCAGCCAAAGTAGTGATCCTTGCAGCTGTCAAACTTCTGAACCATTTCCTCACATCACCTGCAAATGTTTGTACAAAGAGCCTCATTGCCACGTTCTCCACATCGATCTCATGAAGTTCATAGAAGTCTGCCATTTTGTCTACATGTTGCTGAGCAGTAATGTTGTTAGGACTACAATCAAAAAATGGGATTTTGCTTTGATAATCGTTTGGAATGTTATTTAGGACATGGGGCAGAACAAGGGGTGTGAAATGGGCAGCCATCATTCTCGGTGGATTTGGCCTTGGAGGTGTTGGAGGAGTGTACAAAGTTTGCAAGGGGCTTGAAATTGGAGTTTGGGGCTGTGTTGCAATGTAATTATCAATTAATCTATTGGCTCTTTCTGTTTCAAGGTCTACAAGAAATTGCGGATTAGGGACAGTATAGTCAACAACCCTTTCGGATTTAGACTCAAATAAAGATATTTCAAATCATTCGTCAAACTCAAGCTCTTCACGATACTCAAAAATGTCGGGACATGAATGGGATTTGAACACGGGAGTTATGGTGCTCTCTTGATGAAGGAGTCTTGGGATCAAATTATGATTTTTGTAAATATGAGGAGGGTCTGGGTCTGGATTTGCTCTGGTATATCACCTCGAAGCCAGCGTGCTATTGATAGGAATTACGGGACACAACCAACTTACTCAGCATTTCCAATCCTAAGCTCATCATCCGGAAGCCTAGAATTATTATGAAACAAGGGGATTTGGTTCTCAATGTCCCCAGTATGGTCGCCACTATGTTAGCACCTAAATCTGCCTCAGGCTGAAGGAAGGAAAAAATTAGGGTAACCACAAACCACGCTCAGTCTAGTAGCTAGCCCTACCAGAGCAGGAGAGGGCTCTCTGCGAGACACGCTCAGTGAATGGATAAGCAAAAATGGTCTGAGATGACTTACAATGCAATATTTACCTTAGGCTAGTAAGTGAAAAGGGATTCTGGAAACTATTTTATGAATGAACGAGCTTCTGGGATGTTTATGGGACTAGCACTCAACAAAGAACATAGAATTGAATATGAAGGCACATATTATTCTGTGAGGCAAGGTAGGCGGAAAGAGCAGCAATTTTGGTTTAAGGTAACGCGGAATGGAAATATTGCTGAATAAAGTGAGAAGGGCATAGTCGCATGAATCCTTTTCAACAGAAGAATAACACTGTACATGAAATTCTCCCACATGCAGAACAATATAAATTGAATTCTACCTAATCTCACTTAGAAAATTTCACTGAAATGAAACATGAATTGAATTATGAAACATAACAAGATACATATGGAACATAAGAACACATTTTCTACACTCACAACCACAAGAATCTCATGAAACATAGTCGCTGCCTTTCATTAATTCTCTGTCAAAAATACACAGTGCAGAAACATAGTTTCTTTCCCACAATTTCCCAGAAGTTACAAGCTAGCCAACCCTTTGCAAATAAATTGCATACAATATATTAAATGTGTGAGGAAGAGATAGAATGCCCAAGGGTTGGGGAGTTACTCGAAGCATTGCGAAATGGAGATGGAGAGCCAACCATCAGCTACAGATGCAGCACTGCAAACATGACATTTGGCATTGGGGTGACCATTTGCCTTCCTTCGCCATTTGGATAGAAGCCCATCTGGAGAAAAAAATCTTTAAATGCCACCTTTGGTGGCAAAAAACTAAAGTGTAGATGACCGAGCCCACTTGGAGAAGTCGCGACCCGAAATTTCGCGAAACGGGATCAAATTGGTGGTTTTTTCCTCTGTGCGCCGCGCCAAATTCTTTGTGCGTTGCGCCACTTTTGAGCCTATTTTGGGGCACTTACAGGTGTCCAAAATGTGCCCAAGTGGGCTTGTTGTAAATCCTGTGCTGTTTTCTTTCTAACCCCACTAGAATTTCCAAATTTGGTGCTAATTTTCCCCTCCAAATCCTCATTCTCCCAAGACTACTTTATGTGTGTCAAAAAAGTGGCAGAGAGGCCATTTTTGGGTTTTTTTGACCTTTAGGAGACCCAGATCTTGTCAAACTTTCTTTCCCAGACACCAGTAGTTGTAATTTTTGATGTTGAATCCAAATATGCAAGCCATTCCTTGATTGGAGCCCTAGAATTTTAGCATCGCGCCAGTGGCGCAACGCACAGGGAGGAATTTCTTGTTTTTTGTCCAAAAAATCACCATGTGACAAAAATTTGCCCAAATTTTTTGAAATTTGGGCTGGAAGTTCTCTATGAAGTGCTATGCTATGCCAAGGAAGCCTCAGCTAAGATTCAAAGCCTATCTTATTCCTTTGCCTCCTTTGCCTCCTTTGCCTCTTTTGTCGCTTTGCTCAATCTTGCCTTTAGGCTCATGATTCTTGCTTTGGAGCTCATATTTCGAGCCATGTAGTGGTGGGTCATGTGCCTTAGCATGTATTTCTCCCTGTTAGCCTTATCTAACCGCTGCTCCAAGTGAACGTTCACTTTCTCTAACACATACTCTCGGTCCTTCTCTCTTTGCTCCATAGGTCTGCCTTGTGTTGCCAGGTTGTGTTGCCGGTTTTCCTTGATCATTTGCAACTCTATCTCAGCTAGCTGATTCTCAAGTTGCTTGTTCCTCTAATCTAGATACTACATGTTCCACTCGGCCCAGTCCAAGTCCAGGGATAAGTTCTCAATCACTGGTTGCTGCTCCTGAATGATCTCTCCCAGCTCAGCATTCGTAGGTTCTGCATATGGCTCATCATCCTGGAGGAGAGCAAAATCGGTCTCTTGCTCACCTGATGGCCCTTCCTCCTGCACTAGCTCCTTACCCTTACCCTACTCTTATGGTGCTGATGTCGAAAGCGAGGCCCCTTCCACCCCGGGTGGAGATAACACTCGCTTTTCTGCTGCGAACAACGGTCTATAGCCCTTCTGGTATGTGATGTATACTGGCATAGTGGCAATCTCATGGTGCTCAAACTGATGTGAAGGACCCCCCACCTCATGCTCTGCCTTTGATACCACCGGTGGAGCACTGAAGAAATCACGGGAGATGAATTCCTCCCAAGCGATACCCTGCAATCCCAACTGATGGTCCACCAAAATCCGGATGGGAGCAAAATGAAAGACATTGTTTAGCTGCTGTCGAGGGGTCTTGAGCTGCATGAAGTTTTTCATCTTCTCAATGTTGTTGCAAATGAAAAATGGGAGACTCATCATCCGCACTCGGGTGAAGTACATGAGCAAACTGATGTGATATGCATAAAGGCGTGAAAACCTCCCCTCGCAACTGAAATACATCATGACCAATCGCATGAGTGGGGCATACTCATCCCTCAAAAATCTGAATGGAAAAACTCTGCTGAGCTGGCTTAAACAGTTGTTCTTGATGTAAGGCTCATAGTGATGCCTCTCCACCTTATTTTTCTTATGCCACTGTTCCCCAACGTTCGGTATTCCTGTTGCCACGGATATGGTTTCTGGTGTCAATGTGAAAGTGACCCGAGCTAGGACATATTGACCTCCTTGTAGATGAAGTGCAAAAAGACGGGCCAACTCATGATGGACTCTGACATTTGCCACCCTTTGACAAAATTCATAACAAGCCAAGTGCTGGAAACAAGACATGGCAAGCGGGCATGCCTGCATCTCAGTGAGGGTGTTTGGTTCATGTCTAAGATGTCTGCTGCTCCGATGATGTCTCCTATGGGCCCTCTCTCCTGAAGATGTGTCACTGTGGGTCGCCTCCTCATACTCGGATGAAATTTCTGATGCCATTACTGCTGTTTGTACCCTGAGTTTTATGCTGCCCTCTGAATCCAATGGAACTGGTAGAAGCTCTGAAAATCTGTCACCAAGGGGACAATAAAACAGGGAGTATTAGGAGAGGAATGATGAAATAGGGATAGGGTTTTGAATTTGTTTTGGTAGGGTTTGGGTTTTTGAGTCATATGAGGAGGGGGGGAAAGGAATATGATTGCATTGGTGCTAGGGTGCTGATAAGGGGAAAATGATGCAGGGAAAATGGTGATAGGGGTAGGATAGGAGAACACTTTGACAACATTGTTACTGTATCAAAAACCCTAGGAGCTTGATTTCTTTATGTCTTCCTTTGTTTACTTTAATTTTTTTTTTGCATTTGGTTCATAGTCTCAAAATCATGATATTCTCATCAAGTTTAATGCCAAGAGTGAAGGTAGTTGGTCTACCTTTCAAGTTTGATAGGCATTCACAAAATTTTTAGGCAAATTTGTGGTTTTCTGGGTTTATACCTCTGTGTGAAGCACGCTCTGCCCAGTGTGCCGCGTGCTCTTAGTGTGCCATACGAGTGGAAATTTTACATTGTGGCCGGGCTCCCAATGCATCCCGTGCCTTGAGTGCAATGCGCCTCCTCGTGTGCGCGCCATGCGCTGCCAAAGTTGCCCTGGCTTGCTTCGAAGAATAGGGGGAGGGTTTTAGCAGTGGATCTAGGGTGGCCTTTAGGGAAAAATTGGTCAAGGGGAGATGGGAAAAGATGAGAGGAGAGGAAAAACAAACAGGGGAGGAGAACAACCTTGGTGCTAACATCACACTCTTGCAACCTCATCCATTGTTTTTCTCAGTGATTTTTTTCATGAATTTCCATTGTGCTTTTGGGTAACATTAAACATCTTATACACACCATATTTAGTGACAAGATTGATGGAGGAGAAGTGTCAACAGGGCCTACCTCTTGTTTTGCTAGCCTTCATCAAGACTTGAAGCGGTTTGGCAATTTTTTATGCCCCTGGCTGTGTGCGTCGCGTGCCAAGCCCAGTGCGCCGCACGCGGGGTGTGCGTCGCACCCTTGAGAAAACCGAATCGTGAGTAGGCTGTGTCTGTGCCGTGCCCTCTGTGTGCGTCGCACTCCCTAGTGTGTGCGCTGCGCTCCTTGAAAACCAGCTCTCCTTCACCCAAACTCTCACGATTTCGCTCTCTCACCTTTGAAATGTCTCTCCAAGTCTTGCAAGAGCACAATGGCTTTGATTTGGGCAAAAACAAGTATATATAGGCTTGGGAGAGATGGGTTTGATTTTTTTCTCTTTGAAAACCCCCTTTTCTAATGTTGAGTTTTGCACTTTTTCATTGATTTCAAAACACACTGATTTTTACTTTTCCTTTGTCATTTTGGCTCAAATAATGAAATTTTCGGCATTTCTTTGTGGGGACTGTGTGACTGGGCATTTGGCCATGGAAACCATGACTGCATCTGAAAAAGTCAACTGGTGATTTTTTGGAAAATTTTGTCGTAATTGACCTTGTTTGACTTTTCTTCAAAACAGTGTTTTGAAGAAGAGTCGAAGTCTCTTCAGGTGATGATGAAGCTTTCTGAACCATAGCTACGTAAGGCCTCCCTCTGGCCTGCATTGCTTGTTATAGGCATGTTTTCAAAGACCAAATTGATGATTTCCTAGACCCAAACATAAAAGATGACTTTGTCCTGTAATAGGACCAGAACTTGACTATCATGAATTTTGGTGATTATGGACCAAGACCTGAACCAGCAGGGGCCAGACATGAGGGAAAATGACTAGCATGATTTTCTCCGTCGGATCATGGTATGTCCCTAGCGAAATGCAGCTGAGTGAATGGAGTGGACACCTAAAATTGAAATGCACAAAGAGTTTTGATCTTTGACAGAGGGCTGACCAGATCGACTCTAACAAGTCCCTGACGAGGGGAAGAGGAGATGTGTGAGTGTTTATAACATATCTTTATTCTCTCTACATAACTAGATGACAACATCTAGAACAAATGTCGACACTTTGAGGAGAAGAGGATGAGATCAAGAGAGGCCAAACATACCCTGACCTACTTCAAGCCCTTGAAGATCTCATAAGGTTGTTGTGTGAGCATCTATGGCATCCTAGATAGTACTAGGACCACCATGTGCGAGCATACAAGGACTAAAATAACTCGATTTGACCTTGAAGCCCTAGACACTCCCATAAATCACTATGTCAATTTCCAAGGCTCCCTGGATGCTCCCATAAGCCTATGTGACAATGTCCAAGGACTAAAATGTTTAGTTATTTGACAAAGTTCAGGTATCATACAACCCTAAGTTAGAACGAACCTTATGCATGTGATTTCAGACCCTTTTGCAAACTCTTTTCATTGAACCTCCGTGACAAAGACAATAATAGAAGAGAAGATATATTGATCGAGTGTGTCGAAATGATCTTAAGGTCTCTTCAATTTATATGCTTTCATGTTGGTCTAGTCGGGGTTAAGGCTGACCCAATCAGGTACCCATGTTGTTCAGCCAAACCATTCCATAATACATGTAAGAATAAAATAATTATAAACTCAACTTCGGCGTGACCAAATTAGGTGATCATTACATTGTTTTTGGTCCTCTCAAAAAGAAAAATATAATGCAATCATCATGTTGGTCATTTGAGTTGTCCAAGGTGTAATTTGACCACATTTGCAAAAATTAACAGGGGGAAAGCATCGTTTGTTCCATATTTTATCATGGGAGTCGTGAATCACCCTTAAACATTGAAATTTTTTTAGCAATTCTCTTAAAGTTTGTCTTTGTCAGGCCTTAGAGCCACACCATCAACTTGATTCAAGTAACTCTCTTTCTAATTAAGTATCTCACCTGATTGGTTACCCTTCTTATCCCTGGTTGCGTTGGTTCCTCATTTGTCATCAAAATATATTTTAGGTATTCTTGATTATATGCTACTAATTTCAAATTTGTGTCATTTCATCATATGTGTAAGGGAATGTAACTATAGTCAACCTTTTTCAAGTCTCCATTATACCTTATGTGTCATCCATCCTTTTTTCAATTGTGCAGAAAATTTCCCCTGATATCATCAAATAGCTCATGTTCATCTCATTTTCATGTTGATTTATGGTGGACACATCAAGGCCCTCCTTTAATGGATCTCTTCCCATTAACACAAACATCCTCTTTGTGATGTATAATCTAGAAGCAAACTAGTACCACAAAGTTTGCAGTCCTTGGTGGCAAATTTCCTTGTAGTTGATAGTGTTTTTGAGGGTTTTTATCTTGTATAGGTAATACCTACAAAGGAATTCTAAGGAAAAATAGAAAAAATATGATTGTAAGAATATACAATATACATAAATATTTTCTTTCTAAAACACAAAACCAGGAAATCTAGATTGATTTTTCATTATATTCCATTCAATGTTACAATACATTATACATAAGTCTAGGCATTCATAATCATCTAATCCATTAACCCTCGGTCAAAACATAAATGTAGATTTTTTTACCAGATCTACAAAACCATGGGAAAAAGCATCATGTGTAAAACAATGCAGAAAACCATGGGTGGGTAAACCCATTTTCTTTTGGGGGAGGGAAGGCGGGGTGGGGGGGCGAGCTACCTGAAATGCCATGCAGGGGGCCTATCACCCATTTTGACCTCACAGTTGCACTTGACACAACATATTACATGAGTAGTTAATCATCTAAGGAATATAACACATACCCAACATTCTCCCACTTCTTGTCTCCTTTGCACATAGGGGGCCACAGAAGTAAACAACCATACGTCCATGGTTGTAATTCCCATGGTTTTCATATACCAAGAAAAACTCTCCATGCTCACAAACTTTTTCAATGCATATATAACTTCATTCACAGTGTCCACATTTAACAACAAATTTTTTCTGTCTTCAACCATATGCTTCACAAAGTGATACTAGACATTAATATGATTTCTCTTTGAATGATAAGTGGGATTATTTTCCAAGAAAATTTCACTTTTCTCATTGTAATATATCCTTATAGGTTTTTGTAACAACCCTATACCTAAAAACAATCTCTGTAAATGAACTACTTCCTTCTATGAATTTGTATCTTCTAGGTATTCAACTACTACAGTTGAATGTGCCATTATAACCTGTCTCTTGCTCATCCATCTGACCACTCCTCCAAATATGTTAAACATGCACCCAATTGTAGACCCTCTATGATCTAAATTTACAACATAGTATGCATAAAAAAATCCATGTATGTCAAATATTCTATCCAATCCTAGTCTTCCTTGTTAGTACAAACCATAATCACTAGTGCTATGTAGATACCTAAAAAACCACTTTTGAGTTCTCTAGTTCTCCTTTCCTGGTTTTGACATGACCATGGTCAATACTTCCACTACGTGTGCAATGTATTGTTCGGTACAGACCATTACATACATCAAAAATTAAAGTTTCACTTGCATATTGAACATGAGACATGTCCTCCTCCTCTTCTTGTATCTTCAAACACTATTCCGCAAATAACATTACACCTATAAGTATTGGAATATTCACCAATTTAGTATATTGCACATTAAACCTCTAGAATATCTCTTATTTAACCATAATTTCCTCTTTTCTCTATCTCTTTTAATTACCCTACCCAAATTAATGTTTGTGGCACCAAGATCCTTCATGTCGAATTTAGAGGACAATTGGGTCTTCATATCTTGGGTAATTTCTCTGTCATTTCTACTTAGCAGCATATCATCCACATACAAGAAAAAATAAATAACTCTATTACTAACTAATTTATAATGCATATAGTAATCCACTTTTTTCCCTATGAAGCCATGTACCTATATATATGTATAAACATTTTATACTACATCCGAGTGAAAGCATGGAGTTGGGTTACATCTTTTAGTGAAACAAGGTGCGCTTAGGTGGAAACAATGATTTCTCGATCGAGCCTTTTTTAAGCATTTGATCAAGCTCCTTGGGCACTAAAAAAGGGAGCTTGATTGAGGGTTAAAAGCAAACCCTTAATCAAGCTATAATTCTTGTTTGAGCCCCATTTTTAGTTAAATACATCTCTTGTAGTATGAGCACCATTTGCACAGATAGAAGGTAAACTCAAAGCTTGACTGAGAGTGTGATGGTGGCTCGACCAAAAGCATTGGAGCTCGATCGAGAAATTGAAGCATGGAGCATTAAAATCAATCTCACCAATGACCTTACCAACATCCAAGAGGCTCAAACGGAAGTAGCTATTCTATCTTTTTTGTCTTTCTTATTTAATTTTTTGCAAAATTAAACAAATTAATTAAAAATAAAAAGAACCATGTATAAAAACCATGAAAACCACAAAAAAACCCTTCAAAAGAACTTATAAAATCACAAAACCAACCATGAAAACCACAAAAAACCTTAAAAATCCCTTCACAACAACTTAGAAAACTACAAAAACAATATATAAAATCATTCAAAACAACCTAGAAAACACTTTGAAACCACCAAAAAAAACTATTATTTTGGTTTTATATTTTTTTCCTATTTACAACATTTTGTTTATTAAATACATATTTTCTGATTTTCAATGGTAAAAACATTTTTTTCCTAATAATTTTAGGTATGATAGATTTTTTTAGGAATTTTGTGAAATATTTTTTTTTTTTTTTTGTTATTTAGAATGCATTTTAAATTTTTAGCAAATTTGATCGAAAACATACCCCAAAAAAATCCGAAACAAAAGGTACTAAAATTATAACCAATAAATATGTAAATTATGATCTTGAGATTGACATGATGAATATGGTTGCTCATGGTGAACCTCTATGTTGATCAAATAAAATAAAATAAAATCTTAATCATTAAATTTAAACTTAAAAATTATAAAAAAAAGGAAATTTTGTTATTTAAGTAATTTTATTATATATATAACTAAAACCCATATAATATCATGTGACTATATATAGCATAACTATATTTAACTATTATTTAACAATAACATCACATAGCTATATATTGTAGTTCTATATATAAAATATAAACATAACATAGTTTTATAACTATTTAGCTAACATAGATATGTATAGCATAGTATATATTTGAACATAATTATAGCTATACTTTACATAATTATAGATATACTTTACAACATAGCTATATAACTATATAATTATATATATTAAGTAAATCATAGCTTAGTTATAACATCACATGGCTATATATTTAATAGAATATAAAGTTATAACATATCACATAGCCGCAAATATTATAATTCTATATATATTGTTTATAACATAACATAATTTTGTAACAATTTAATATAATATAGTTTTATAATTATTTAACATAACACACACACACACACACACACAGATATATATATTTATATATTATATATATATATATATATATATATAACATAGCATTTAACATAATTATAGCTATACTTCATGACTATATAAGTATTACAAAGCTATAACATCTCTCTCTCTCTCTCTCTCTCTCTCTCTCGCACATACTCACACACACACACACATATATATATATCATTTAACATATAACTATGTATAATTTGTTGAAAATAATACTGAGAGGGGGAGGGTGGGGGGGGGGGGGAATCAGTATTAGCAAATTAACATAAATTTTTCATTTCCATACACAGATTCATATATGCTACTTCAATTAAGGGAACACGCGCATACATGCAACTATGCTTATTGCAACTAGCATATATCTAGTAAACTTATTATGCAGTTAATCAATTATATGTTGATCTTTAACCAGTGCATCAGAACTCCATTAACCATGTAAAAAGTAACCAGGTGCAGTAAAAACAAAATAGATCATCACACATAAGAAACACACATGAACACCATAATATAAGGTGGAAACCCAAATGCAGGACAAAAACCACCTGATGTTGTTTTCTTTAATATA